>PVJL010003855.1:0-145526 GCA_004026885.1 Lyroderma lyra | reverse complement strand
TGCACTCCCACCAGCAGTGTACCAGAGTTCCTTTTTCTCCACATCCTCTCCAGCACTTGTTATTCCTTGTCTTGTTGATAACAGCCATTCTCACAGGTGTGAGGTGGTATCTCATTGTGGTTTTGATTTGCATTTCCCTGATAGCTAATGAGGATGAGCATGTTTTCATATGTCTGCTGGCCATTTGTATTTCTTCGTGAGAAAAGTGTCTGTTTAGTTCTTCTGCCCACTTTTTAATTGGGTTGTTTGTTTTTTTGTTGTTAAGTCTTTTTAGTTCTTTATATATTTTAGATATTAGACCATTATCTGATGCGTTATTTGCAAATATTTTTTCCCATTCAGTTGGCTGTCTCTTTGCCTTGTTGATGGTTTCTTTTGCTGTGCAGAAGCTTTTTAGTTTGATATAATCCCATTCATTTATTTTTGCTTTTACTTCCCTTGCCCTTGAGGTCAGGTTCATGAAGTTTTCCCAGCCTCTTTAGTAGGTGGTGCTGGGAAAACTGGAAAAACATATGCAAAAGAATGAAATTGAGCTGTGAACTCTCTCCATATACAAAAATTAACTCGAAGTGGATTAAAGACCTTCGTATCAGACCTGCAACAATAAACTGTATTGAAGAAAACATTGGTACTAAACTTATAGACCAGTTATCATTTTTAAAAAAAATATTTGGAACTAGGCATTCTGCTTAATTTTATTAATAGTTAGTTTTCATCTTCTGCCCTCCAGACCAGCTACAGACCTAAGCATTTTATGAGGCATGAGAAATTTTATTTTTTTCTACTACTGCTCAGTAAAGAAAATGAGAACAATCTTAAATGAATGACTATTTTGCAAGGAATAGATTGCATTTTTTTTTCTTACTTGGAAGAACTTATTGTTTTAGTTTTTATTTTTATAAGATTTTTATTAAAATATAGCTAACATACAATATTAGTAAACAATGCTGCAATGAACATATGGATACACACATCCCCTCAAAGTAGCATTTTGGGTTTCTTTAATTCACAAAAATCAGATTACTGTGTTCTTGGTTTCATTAAAGCCTTTATTTAAAGTCTATTTTGTCTGGTATAAGTATGGCTACCCCAGCTTTTCATTTGTTTGTTTGTTTCCATTTTCATGAAATATCTTTTTTTCTATGTCTTTAATACTTGAAAGAATTTAAAATAAAGAATAAACTTTGAGAACATCATTAAAATCACATATCAGAAATATAGAAGTCTTAGTTTTAGTGACTGGTATTGCTTCCCAACCTCTTTAAGAGCTTTTCAGGTATAATCTGAAATTGGACCCAATATTGAAAGGGCAGGGAATGACCAGTTTCCCATGAGGCTTGTTTTGGATGGCTGCAAGATGAGTATAGATTACCCCAGCCCACAACACACCTGCTCTTAAAAGTTATTATAGAAAGGACCTCTCTGGATCCAGTCACATACACAGGTGGCCTTAAATGGGTTCTGTTACATACACAGTGCAGTTAGGCTCAACACAGCATTTCTATATCAAAGCAGTTTTTTGGAGCATCTCCTGGAAATGGAGAAGGCAAAAGGAAAGCATATTCCAAGGATATGGGAGAGGGTAAGGAGCCCCCAGTTGCTGGGGTCCAGCTCACAGGTCAACCAGCCGTTGAGTCTTCTCGGTGACCTTCTCCAAAACCTAGATCCAGAGTAGTATTCAAAGCTTTAATGACATATAAATTGAGGCACAACTTATCAAGATTGACTGGTAGCACTTATTAGGGACACAAAATCTCTGTTCCTTGTTTGTGTAGATGAATATTCAAATAGTATATTTGTATATATTAATATGCTGTGGTCTTTTTTGAATTATGTCTAGGTACTATATCTTATAAATTTGTAAACATATATTTAATACAAAGGAAATGTTAGAAGTGAAGCACTGTTAGGACGACATCCACCTAAGAGAATCTCCCTTTAAATGCTTTCCAGATGTAGTGGTTAAAGCTTAAATTCAGAACTTTAAACTTGGATTCAAATCCCAACTGCTTCTTTTTAATTATTGTTGCATAAAATACTGTTCTGTGTACCATATCTTTTTAAACGTTGGAGGATCAAGACATTTAGCCATTTTTTTAACTTCAATAAATCTTTAAATATTAAGGCAGACAGTTCATGGAAATGTTTATATCTTATTGAAAGAAGAAGCTCAGCTTTGAATCTTATGAAGGAAACAGAAATTCTGGTAAGCTGGTTGGTCTTTTAAGTCCAGGAAGTTCCATGATCTCTAGCCAGTATTCCGGGAATGATGACATATATGGCAGCAGTTCTGAGAACCTACACGGCTGTGGGCACTTCCCCTGACTACTAACATATAACCTAATTTCCTAATGCTAAGTCTGTGAGGCTGATGTGCCTTAGACCTTGATTGAGTCTTTAAAACCAAATTTGACAATGCATTTATTCTTAAAACAATGGGGGAAGTAGGCCATGCTAGAGAAATTGACAAGGTTATCCAATAAGTCTTTTTCACCTCTCATTTCATATGGTTTTAATGCTGGCATAATTTGATATTCATAGTAGATTATTTTTTTCAAATAATAAAAAAGTACAAATGTAATTAGCATCATTATTTAGACAGTTTGTAATGTTTCATAATTTGATATTCTCTATTTCCAGATGGAAGGAAAACAAGTATCCATAGAATTGGATTCCAAATATTTTGTATTTTATTTTAATTCACAGATTTATATGAACTTTTGCATCATCATATAATGCACTTCTCCTTTAATTTACCTTCCATAGAAGTTCTGCTACATTGAAATTCTAAATCAAGTTAATGATTCAACCTATATATATCTTTCCCTTCCCTAATTGACAGTTTTAGTGCATTAACAACAAATTATATAGTTGACTATTTGGTAGATAACTGCAAACAGGTGCATTTTTTCTAATTAACTTACCATCAGTTCAGGTATGTTTTTGCTTATCATTTTATATTTAATATTCCATTTTGTGTATTGCCCAGCATATCATAGAAACTTGTTAAATTATTTTGAATAAATGAATGATTATGGAGATACTAAAGTGGGGAGGAAAACGAACTTTGAAGTTCCCTGACTTTAAATAAATAAAATTCCCTTTTAAAGATGAGGGAATGGAAGATAGGAAAGAGATACTTTTGTATATATTAATTTCTACTTTGCTGAAATTCATTATCAACATGAAATTTTGGAAACTGAGACATTTGTATGCAAACTTTGAAACAGTTGTATTAATAAAAATGAGCAGTGAAGAATCAGAGTCAGTGCAATCAGGAGTTTTCCTTAAGGACGTACATTTTTACCTATGATCTATTTTATTCTATTTTCCCGCTGATTCTCTCTCAAACTGTCAGCAACACCCTCTGCACACGGACACACACTATTAACTGACAAACTATCTCACTGTATGCATAGAGCTTTGTATAAACTTAAGTGTAAATTGCATGTTCTTATGTAGTTTAAAACAATAGCTTAATTTATTAATTTATTGAAAGATTCCATGGTTCCATTTTACCTTTATTTATCTATAATAATTAACATAGCCCATTCTCCATTATCTGCACAAATTGTACACAGTAGTAATAAATCATGCAAAAATATAATTCAAAAATTATTTCTATTTGTATGTAGGATGTATTATATGATGTTTTTGGAATAAATTTCCATTCTTAATTTTGTTTTGCTTAGGGTAATTAGTTTGCATTCCCTGAGAACACATCAACTGACAGTGGGGGAAGTACTACAACCCTAAAGTGTTCTGGGAAAATATTTTAAAACATTGCAGCTGAGTTGCATGCAGATACTCAATACTTGTATATGACCTGGGAAAATTCCAAGGAGTTTAGTACTATCTGGAGTGTTATTCAGTGTTATTGATCAAATCATGTCCCTCCGAAATAAATGCATACATTTCTAATTTATCTCAGTTATCCTTTTCCCACCATGCCAGGTTTATATTCCTTAAACTAAATAGCTTAGTGAAGGAAACTTAAAAGCAAATACAAGTTCAGTTTATTGTTAGCTCTATCAAATCTCTTTATGTGTGTATGTACGGATAGACTGTTACTTAAAAATTTTTAATTTATTTCTCCCTACAATATCCTTTTTTGTGTGTTTATTTATTTTACTTTACTCTTTAGAGTTGTAGCTGAAAACTTACCCTTTCACAGGTATTATATAGAAAATGACATCTGGAGCACTGTTGGTGCTCACTGTTCATTATATTTTAGACACTAGAAGGAATCAATTCTAAGGACAACTGTGCTGTGCAGATAAAATGCAGTTGTGTTATAGCAAATGTTTCCATGATGGATGTTAACCAGAGACAAAAATATATACCTTAGATATATAGAGTACAGTTTCTTTAACTATAGTTTACAGGTATGTTAATAACCCACATAGCCAAGACATAGCAAATGAAATATAATAACATAGAATACAAATGCTAATGCATGTGCTACAAACCCTGTCCCATGATAGATTTATATTTCTCCCACTCTTGCTTTTTTTGTTTGTTTTTTGGTCTTTGTTTATTTTTGGTGTTTTGTTCATTTTTGTTTTTTGTTTGTTATTGTTTTTTGTTTGTTTTTGGTTTTCTGGTGATTTTCAGTATAATGACTCCTGTTTTCTCAAAGGTAAATAATGATCTATAGTTTACTTATTTCTGTTTACAATGAATTATACATTATGCCTTATTTAGAAAACTTAATTTTTCCCTTTTCCATTTACTAAATTCAATGCAGGTCTAGCAGATCTCCTAAAAGACAGATAAAGATCCAAAGAGAAGGCAATATTTAATCTGAGCTGCAAACACTATTATAAGTCAATCAGGTATAGTGAGTTTGAAGAGAGGTATTCCTGGTGGAGAATATTAAATACAAATGCACCGAAAGAACAGGAGCTGTGGGGTGGAGACACACATACAAAGACAAAACAGAGAGGGAGGGAAGGAAAGAGGGAGGGAGAGAAAGAACTTTAGGAAGTTTAATATGCCCCTAGCGTAGTACTCAAGAGGTCAATTGAGAAGAAACACATACTAAAAACAAACAAAACAAAAAAAAAAAAAAAAAGGAAAGCAAAAAAAAACAAAAAGAAGCTAACTAGTAGAGGTTCTTCTATGCCAGTTAAGGAGATTGGGTTTCATTTTCTGGAAGATGCCTTTAAATACTTTTAGATGGAACACTACATAGCAAGATTTTATTTTAAAAGTTTATTTTGATGGAATGTAGAGAATAGTCACTATTAGGAAAAAACTGAAATGAAGGACCTGCCTGCTATCTGTGATGAAGGAGGTCAGTATGAATTTGGAGAGGAGGATAATTAGAAATGGATTAAGGGGCTAGAATTAGCAGGGCAAGATAACTGGACGTGTGTTGGATGTGTAGGGCAAGAAATCTTGTTTGAGTGATTCAGTGGATTGCAGTGCCAATCATTGAGATGGACAGAAATAAGAGTACGAGAACATTTAGTGTCTCCTCTGATATGTTTATGTGTGTGCATATGTGTTGTCTCATGTGCATTTGGAGAGTATGTGGTGCATCCCATTATGAATGATTGAGCTTGAGATACAGAAGAAATCTAGGTGGAATTCTCTAATAGGCAATTAGGAATATGAGTATGGAGCTAAGAAGAGAAAGCTGAGGTTGAGAGTTTTAGAAAAGGGGAACGAAAAAATGTTAGTAGTTAAAGTCATGGGAACTAATCTATTCATTAAACACAAATGCAGTACACATATAAAAAAACATATTATATGCCTGTGATGGTGCCAAGGGCAGTGTATAATAAATTATTAATAGCTTTAGTGTGAGCATTTATGGAGAAAAAAAGTACAACTGAAGATTAATGAGGTATTTATTATGAACCAGATAGAATTCTACCTGCTTTACAACTATTACTCTAATCTTTATAATAATTTTATGACATAAGTATTACCCTCATTTTACTGAAAAAGAAACTAGGGAAGAGAGCAGTTGAGAAGTAAGAAGTTACACTTCTGTTACTAATACCTTTTGCTTGTTATTTGAATCTGCTTATTAGAATATATCCTTAATGGTGATTTTGTATAAGAGGAAAAACTAAAATAGTGATGTCAATATATCAAAGGCATGTAATACTGGAAGTAAAGAGACCTGACAGGTAGCCATAAAAGCTTCTGCTATGATTAAATACATTTAATTCAGGAATAACATGCAAGAGATTCTGGAGACAATAACTTGGAATCTAAAGAGCTATTTGCATTTTCCCTGTGGTGCCAATGACCTTGGAGCATCACTTCATTCTCGGTAGACATTCTCAGTCAGGTATTATATTGATGTTACAAAAAAGCAACAATAGCAAAAACAAGTATCTTAAGTCATAAACGCATGCTGTTAAAAAGTGTTAGTGGCATAAAATCACATCAGGGTGTATTTTCCATCTCACAAAATATGGGGAATGACTTTTGTTATTTAATACAGAGTTGTTTTTGATTTTGCAAGATTTTAATAGTACATTTAAATTTTCAAATTTCTGGCTTTTATTTTTCCAGAATATTTAGAAATATCAAAAGCCATTTATTTTGTATATTTCAAATAACTTGCCCATCATCAAAATAAAACAGATTTCCAAGAACTAAATATGAATTACCTTATTAGTCCAATCGTTTGTTTTTCAATACCTTTTATATACATCATTTCCCACAAGTCAAGTGTTTTGGATAAATTTTTGGAAGTAGCAATAGAGGGTTAAAATTTATGCACCAATAAAATGTAACATATATTTCCAAATAGTCTTCTATAAATGTTGGAACAATTAACACTTTATGAACATAAGCATGTAAGTGCTTCCTCACTTGCATTAATGTCAATACTCTGTGTTAACTTCTTAATCTTTATTAATCTGCTAAGTAAAAACAGTATTTAAATATAATTTTAATTTTCATTTATTTTATAATAAATAAGGTAAGAAACCTTTTATAAGTTTAACAGCCACTTGCATTTGTCCATTTTTATTATATTGTTATTTTTAATTTGTCCTATTAATGTGTTAAAATAGGTATTTGTTATATGTGCTGTCAATATTTTCCCATGTGTCTTTTGACTATGTTAATTGTAATTTTTTTCTGTTCCTTGTAAATTTGTTTTCTAAATTCTTGAATTTATTAAAAACATTTATGACCACTCTTGTTTGTTTCTAAATTAAAATAAAACTTCTCCTATGCCAGTATTATTTTAATTGCATTTTTTGCAGTACTTTAATGGCTTTTTGTATGATTACATTTTTTATCTATTAGCATTAGTAATGATAGCTCTAAACTAAATATTAAAAATGAATAGATCTAGTACATTGTAATTCCATTTCTTTTCCAAAACGTTTATAGATTTCTTGTATTGATTATATTTTGTTTATTTTTGTATGAACTTTAGAATCAATTTTTCTTCCTTAAAAATACTTATTTTATCATAATGTTCCTGTTATTATATAGTAAATTTTCTAATTCTGTTATTTGTGTATTTGAAGAATATTGCTTTTAGTAGATTAATTTTGTACCTACTATTTTATTGAATGATTTTTTTTTAAGTATTTTAGTTGAGTCTCTTGGGTTTTCTGGGTATGAAATAAAACTGAAAATAATTGCAATTGTACAGATTTATATACAATTATATGTCTATTATTTTGTTTTATTCTGACTTTACCCCAGAAAACTGTTAAATATCAGTAGTGATAGTAGACATCTTTTATTGTAGTTTATTGTGAATGCTTTCATTCTACAGGTCTGAGTAGATTCCTCATAGCATGTTTTTGGTTGGCTGGTTGGTTGGTTGGTTGGGTTTTTTAACTTGTATTTCTCAAGATATAGTTGAGGGGCTATTTGTATTGGAATTCCTAGAGGAGTTTGTTAAATAAGTAGATTCCTGGACCCAGTACATACTTTTAAAATCACCTCTCAGGGAGTAGATCCCATAGTCATCATCTTTACAAGCCTCCTTTGTAATTCTTGCTTCACTGATGTGTATGAAGCACAGTTTTGGACTCTGGCATTGCATAATAGGTGCTATTAGCTACTTTCAAAGACCACTCAGAACTTCCTTTTTTTCTTTTTTTGAACATGCCAAAAAATGTATTAAATGCTTTATGTAAGTTTTTTATATCTGACAACACACTGAAAAATAAATGTTACTATTATCATTATTACTAGCATAATTATTCCTATTAGAGATTAGTACAGATTGGATTAAACACAACCTTTGGCTTATTTATGACCTGTTTGTTTCATTTAGTTATTTCATTACTGATTTTTAAATTGTGCTAAACACCTATAATCACACTACCCAAAACAAATCTGGGACTATAACCTATATCTAATGCTTGCTCTCCAACAACATATTTCCTGCCTCTTCCCATTTTAGGGCATAGAAAAATAGCAATTGTTATCCACCATTTTCCAGATGAGTAATCTGAGACTTTGGAAGGTTTAGTTTGTTTAGATAACCCAGCTAGTAAACCAGCCATATGGAATCCAGACTTAGGTGTGTCTAATTCCGACACCTAGGCTCTGAAGTGCTTATTCAGTCTACCATGTGATTGTCTGCAAAATGACAGAGAAGTGCTGCTCAATGAAATAGAGGCTGGCACCTAAATTTTAGAAGACACAATAAGAACCTAAGAGGTCAATGGTTGATCTCTAGCCTTGAGTTTTGTTTGTTTATTTTTATTTTTTTATTTTTGGTACCCAGCCCTCTTTAAATTAGTTCATTGTTCAGCTGACCCATTGCTGAGGATACAAGGTCAGACAATTAATTTCGCAAACTCATCCTAGAAAAAGTGCCACATACCTCATTGCTGAGTATCACTATGGTCACATTGGAAGTCCTCCCCTTGGGAAGCTATGCACCAATGCCAACACTGGGAAGCTATGCACCGATGCCAGCACCTAGTCCACCTTTCAAAGTAATTTTCGAACTCTTTCTGGAATGGCCATGAGAGTTGTCGTCATACACAAAATCTGACAATTAAGTTCCCAAACTTGCCACCATGCTCTTACGTGGGCAGCACTGTACAAACAACTTGATGAAGAGTGGACTAGGCACTGACGTCACTGCATAACTTCCCAAGAGGAGTACTTTGAAGGTAACCATAGTGATCGATACTCAGCAATGAGGGATGTAGCACATTTTCTAGGATGAGTTAGTGAAATTAATTGTATGGCCTCATATTCAGTTGCTTCAGGTTTTCTTTTATTTCCTCCATCCCCCTGTGCCCTTCTCCTTTGTCAATCATCAGCTCATTCTTTATATCTGAGGGTCTGTTTCTGTTTTTTTTATTTATTTGTTTATTTCTTTATATTCCAAATGTAAGTGTAATCATATAGTATTTGTCTTCTTCCGTCTTACTCATTTCAGTTAGCATAATGCCTTCTAGCTCCATCTGTTGCCATATACCTGCATGGCAAGACTTCTTTTATTTATATTGCTGAATAATATTCTATTGTATATAGACACCACATCTTTTTTATCCTTTCATCTATTGGTGGACATCTAGGTTGCATTTATATTTTTTATATCTATTGTCAACAATGCTGCAATGAACTGAGGTGCACATATCTTTTTGAATTAATGTTTTTGTTTCATTTTGATACATACCCAGCAGTGAAATTGCTTAATAATATTGCACTCTATTTTACTTTTAGTGGGAATATCCATATTGTTTTCCATAGTGGCTACACTAATTTATAATCCTATTAACAGTGCATCAGGGTTCCCTTTTCTCCACATGCTCACCAGCACTTGTTACCTGTTGATTTATTGATAATAGCCATTCTGACAGGTGTGAGGTGAGGTCCCATTGTGGTTTTGATTTGCATTTTCCTTATGATTAGTGATGTTGAACACCTTTTCATATCTCTATTAACCATCTGTATGTCCTCATTAGAGAAATTCTTATTCAGGTCCTCTGCCCATTTTTTAATTGGATTGCTTGTTTGCTTGTTTTGGTGTTAAATTATATTAATTTCTTATATATTTTGGATATTAACCCCTTATCAGATGTATCATTTGGGAATATTTTCTCCCATTTAGTAGGTTGTCTTTTCATGTTGTTGATGGTACCTTTGCTGTGCAGAAACTTTTTGGTTTGATGTTATCTCATTTGTTACTTTTTTCTTTTGTTTCTCTTGTCTATGGAAACATATCCAAAAATATATTGTTAAAAGTGATGTCAGAGAGTTTACAACCTATGTTTTCTACTAGGAATTTTATGATTTCAGATCATTATTTAAGTCTTTAATCCATTTTGAGCTTATATTTATATATGGTATATTATAGCAAGTTTTACTGTCTTAGTGGACATGCTTTTCCCCAGTAAAATTTTCAAAAGATCTTTACAGTTTTTTAGTATCTGTTTATCATTCTGAGCTTTAAAACAATTCCATACCCAATGAAATTCACATAAAAGTATTTATAGACATTGTATTAAATATGTTTTAATTTGTAAAACATGTACAGTTTATGATAAGACATTGTCTTCCTTTACATGATTGTTTTTCCATTAATTCAGAGATTATTTCAGGCCATTAAATAAAACTGTAAGATGTGTTTTATGTTGTGTGTGGTTGTGGCTTGTTTTGTTTTTGATCTAAATAGTATTATTTATTAGTTAAATGTTTTATTTCTTATAGCCAGGGTGCCATTGGATATAAGATATAATTCTTTTCATTTCCATTCTGATTATTTTAACATGTAGAAAAATTATAAACTGTAATTTTGTCATGTTCTTGTCATCTTACTGAATTATATATTTAATTCAAATATCTTTATAGTTGCATATAAATGTATTGTTATCTCTTCTTTTTCAATATTTATACTTTTTATGCACTCATTGAAGTAACTATATATAATAGAATACTGTTGTTCTATAATGATAATGAGCATTCTTATTTAATTTCTGATTTTAATGAGTGTATTTTATTTTAAAAAGAGTAGATATGTTTGTTAGTTATTGTATTTTGTTAAAGAATTGTTATATTTATGTAGTTTTCTTCTAGTTCTATGTGCCTAATTTTATTTTCTTCTTAAATAGCAGCTATGTATATGCTATGCATAAAACAAATAATTTTTTGCTTTCATGTACCTTACATACCAATAAGAGAAACAAACAACAACAACAGCAATAACATTAACAGCAATAACTACAAAAAATAAAGTAATTATATAATATGAAAGAAGGTGATGATTGTTATAGGAACAAATAGTATTATGTAAGGAGATAAAGTTTTGTTTGATGGAGTACTTTAGGTTTAAATGAGGCCATCAGGAAGAATTCACATAAAAAAGTGATCTCTGAGTTAAGACCTAAAGGAAAAGAAGGAGCTAATAATGAAGCTATCAAGGCAAAGAACAGTGCAGAGAGAAACATAAATGATGAAGTTCTGAAACTAAAAAAAAAAAACATGGCATCCATGTGGAGCAGATGGAGAAAAGGATGGGTAGAGCAGAGTGAATGAGGGAAGGAATTAATGAGAGCAGAATCCTAAATTTGGGGGGACAGATCATGTATGGCCTGATTAAAATGGCATCAATGGAAGATGGGTGAGAGAAGGAAAATTGTTGACAATATTTTCAAATAACTTTTATGAAATTTTGTCATTATAGGGAAGGGGTGGAAAGGGAGAAATCAAGTGGTAGCATTAAAAATATGAAATCAAGAGAAGTTTAAAATACTTTTTTTAAGATGCACAAATAGTGGTATATATACATGGTAATGGGAAAAGCCTGCGAACAGTGATACGTTGATGGTAAAGATGAGAATAGATTCCTGTTAGAGCAGTGTCCAAGAGCAGAACAGAAGATACATCTCCAGTATATAATCATAGAGAGGCAGTTCAAGCACAGTATCAGAAGGGAAGGTACACTGTGAGTAAAGACACAGGTGGCTGGGTAGATCTGATGGTGTTGGAAGTTTTGTTGTAATTGCTTCCATTTTCTCTATGAAATAGGAATCTGGGAGCAAGTATAGGAAATTAAGAGTTAGACTTTTGAGACAGTGATGGTATCAATTAGAAAGCTAAGATAGTGTACTTCAAACTCTCTGTGGTAACGGACCAGATTATTTTCTTTGTTCGTTTTAATTTCTAATAAGTGGTTGAATGATACTTTATACATTACAATAAAATCAATTATCCAAAACTTAATACCTAAAAGATAAAACACAAATCTAATTTTTAAAAATACACTTATCAACATAAAATTACCGGGTAAAATTGTTGTGACCTTTTCAAAATTATTTGTTTTAGCTCTACCACATATCTTGTAGGATGGTAACAAACATTTAATGGTAGACCAAGGGGCATGCTTTGAGTAGCCTTTATCTAAGAAGTTAGGAAACAGAATTAACCAGGGAAAAATAGTGTTAATTGTGGTTATTATTGAGCTTGTTATCATAAATGTAAGATGAGACTATTAGGAAAGGAAAAATATTGCTTTTCTTTCTTCCTTTTAGATTGTCACCTATGGCTCTGTAACAAAAGACAGATTAACAAGGGAAAAGCAAACAAATATATTAACAACCATATCTCATATAAATGTGTGAGAAATTCTGGAATGTGTAACTCAAAGGTTAGTTAGAACATGGGCTTATAAAGCATCTTGGCAAGGAAACAATACATATTTTTGGGAAGTGATAAGAGAAAAGGTAAAGAATCTTGAGTCTCAAAGGTAATAAATTGTGGGAAGGCAGATAATGGCTAGTTAGGAAACTTGATGTAAATTCTTCTGGTGCTGTCTCCTACCTGATAAGGGTCTAAATCTTCCATGATTTTGTACTTTTGTCTTTCCTGGGGGGAGAAAAGGGAGCAGACACTTTTGTAAATTCATGTCCTGATTTTGGCAAATACAGAGAAGGGAGCTTTTCTTGTATCCGTTTCTTTTTAATAGGTTTCAGCACAAAATAATCCTCACGCCAAGGTGGCATGTACACTGTTACCATGATTTTGTTTTGTTTTTGTTTTGTTCCCAGCCACATTCACCCATGTGGGTACAGGTAGAATGTCGGATAATTGAAGCACAAGGAGAGAGAGATGCAGAAACTGAGGTTGTATTCAATGGAGTAATAAATACATGATTGGATCAATAATTTAAACTGGTTATGAAGGAAAGTAAAGGCACAGGGGAGGCAGGCAGGACAGTTGAAAGTGAAATAATGATCTGAGGAGTGGAAGGCTTGGTGAGGTGAGGCACTAGAGCATGTTAGCTGGGAAGATGGGTAGTTATGTCCATAGAATGAGATACTGGAAATTGAAATTGTAGAGAAGTCACACATTTTGATATGACAAGGCCTAGACTGTAACCCTAGGAGTGGCTGGGTAAGGAGTGAGAGAGAACATGGTCGTTTGATGAAAAATAATTCAGGGTGCAAGAGGCTAAACCACTGGAAAAATTATCTTCATATGTATTAACAGCATGAAGACTTAAGCAAGAATTTTTCAGAGAACTGTTAAGGAAGGAATAAAATATTTCAAGACAGTTCCTGACCTGAGAATCTCAATAGAACTGCAACAAGAATAATGAATAATGTCATCAGGAGAGAAGAGATAAAATGGTGGAGAATTTTGGAGATGGAGGAGGAAGAATAATATCGAAGTTTCAGTAACTTCAAAACCTCCAGACTCAAATGGTAAAGGAGAGGAGTGTGGATAGAACACAGCTGTCTATTGAGAAGGCTCAAGAAAGCCAGTGTCCTTAAGGGAGAGTCAAGTTTTAGTCATAACAAAAAGTTGACCAGAATGTTAAGAGGTTAACCATACAAAGGATTTTTACTGATAGTAGATATTACATTTTAGAACTCTCAGTGGAAGAGTTTTATGAGTTTGCAAGTTGTAGATAGGGGCAGAAAAATGGAAAGGACAGAAGCTTAGAGGATTGAACTTCTCACACATAAATAACCTAAACGGGGACAAAGGGCATAGATAGCCGATCCATGTATGTCTCAGTATTATACTAGATCTCCTTTTCTATTTTATATCCCTGCATATGGAATGGGTGTCTCTTATTTATTAAGAATCTCTTACATGCTGGGAACAGTTTCTTCCAGTATAGGACATAATATCACTGGGTTGTCACACTGTAGCCAGTTCACAGTTGGAACCTATTAGGAAAGACAGTGTATGCCTTGAAGGTACAAGGTCAAGTCGGTGAAAGAAGTCATTAGTACTATTAATGCATCATTCTGGCTATAGAATAAAAGAATATCCACAAACTAAAAGACACATACCAGAATAAGAGAATGCTTGTAACATGAGCCATGAGTTTTGAGGTGCCCTTTCTTTCTTCCATTTTCTTTCCACCTCAGAATTTTCCAGCATTCTAAGATAATCCACCCATGCATAGACTCACCTCTCCTTGTTAACCATCTACACAATGCTGTAACTGTCTTTGTGCTCTATCCTATATCTATAGCATTCTCAAGGAAGGAGAGGGAGAAATGAGCCATAACTCTTAAACTCGGGACTAGTATTGCTAGTTAGCATCTTGCTTGTTTAAAAGGGTCAACATTAGCAAATTTCTTTATAACCCAATTGTTGAAGTTTGTCACTTCTTTCTTAACTTATGATAATTCTAGACATTTCTTAAGCAAGATTGTTTTCCTAAACATTCAAATCTTTTGAATGGTTTTTCGTTCTCTAGATATTTTGACTTAAACTTTATTCTTTCACTGCTGTTTTTTTCTCTTGAGTCATTTTTCTCCTTTTTTTTCTTTTCAGATCATTCATTGTGTATTTTTTTTAAATGCCTAAGTGGTGATTATGACAAATATAATTTGATTTTTTGGGTCACTAAGCTGACAACTCAGAAAGGGATAAGGGAATGATTAGTTGTCCAGAATACAGATATTGCTGATTTTGTAATCTTACTGCACAAATGTATACACTTAATTTCTCTCACCCTTCTCAAGATATACACACAACCCTTGGCAAGTTTATGACACTTTACCAAGTTGTTTGTTTAGTGCTGCCAACATAAGTGCACAGTGGCAAGTTTGTGAATTTAATTGTCAGATTTTGGCTACAGTGACAGCTCTGAGGGCCATTCCAGAAAAAGAGTTCCAAAACTGCTTTGAAGGGTGGACTAGGCACTGGCATCAGTGTATAGCTTCCCAAGGAAAATACTTTAAAGGTGACCATAGTGATATTCAGCGATGGGGTATGTAGCACATTTTCTAGGATGAGTTTGTGGAATTAATTGTCCGACCTCATATTCTATCTTATATTTGTTTGAGTTTCTTAAAAGCATTCTATTACAGCTTTTGTGGGCAATATATAATTTAGTGAAAGCTAAGATAATATGGTGCTTCCCAGTCAGCTGTTAAATTCTCCTCAGATTTTATATACCTGAAGGGAGAGAAGAAAAAGAAGTTTTTAGCTATTAAAATTTTCCCTGATAAAGAAGGAAAAACAAGGAAGGGGAAAGAAGAGAGGAGAAATATGCAAAAGAGAAATTTGTCAATAGATATCAATGGCCTTGGGAATCAAACTTACATAATAATAGTGCATACAAGTTTCTAAATTTGTTGAGGGTACCAAGCTCTATTTTGTTTCACTACCAGTTTTGGTCCTTTCTTTGTCATCACTTTTATTTATGCTTTCATTTTATATTTTATGAAGTTTTTTCCTTCTAAAAAGACAGACTTTAAATAAATAAATAAATCAATAAATAAACAAACTTTATCTGCTCTTTTTCTTTACCCCTCCCTCCTCCTTCTTCCTTCTCTTTTTTGTATTATTTCCTCTATCAGTCACTTTTCATTCTAAAAAAAATCAGACATATGTGCTTTTTTTCCTGAAAAGTGCCAAAAATTAACTATGTCATTTTTAGAACTAATCCCAACTGAGACATGCCACATTAAGCTTGCCAAATCTGTAGGGTATGTATCTATTTCCTATTCTCACATTTTCTTATTCTCTATTTCTTTGAAAAAGGGGAAGTTTCCCATTGTGGAATTCATGGTTATATGACAATTCTTCCAGAACTTCTGTTACTCTATGGAGAGCTGTTAAGTGAAAAGTGCCAGTATTATAGCATATTGCTGAATAATTATTTCATTTCTGCTTTTATTATTTATACACAACTTTGTCTCCCCTCTAAAATATGAAAAAACTATTCTTGGTGATAATTTGCTAAAATACAAAGTTATGATTATTATAGTTCTTCAGTCTGAAAGATACACATTTACTTCTTGAAAGTGGTATGAAAGACCCTCCTTAGGCCGGAGTTATGCCTTATTCATCTCGGTTTCTCCTACTCTGTGAGCACTGTTTTTTATGAATAGTAGACACTTAATGGCTGTTCTAAAAGGAACGGAATTGAATTGGAAAATGTTATGAAACTTTCTTGGATTTAACATTGAAAAGTGTTTTTAGACTTTAAAATCTTAACAGAATATGTATAAAAAACTTGGATTTATTGCTTTAGATTTCTCCAAGATAATGTACTTTTTCTTTGCAATTGAAGTACCTAGATGCAGTCATCTTGAGACTATGACAGAGTATATTTATGAAAATGGCATGCTTGATTCAGTCCTTTAGGAAGAGGTTATAATCATCTCCCAAGTGTCAGTGTGAAACTGCATTCTTTCCCTCTTCTGTAAAAGAGAGTATGTCTGTCATCTTATTTCTAATGGAAAACTCTTAGAATACATAATAAACGTTTTGAAAAATTATGAATAGATACATCTAAATAAAACGTAGAGAAAGAGTCTGTAGCAGGAGAGGCTGTGGGGGTATTTAGAAAGGTCCTCAGGCCTTCCTTTGTCTATTCCTTTGCAGTTTAGAGGGCCTAGATTCTCTTTTAGAACAAGTGAATGGAAGAACATTCAGGTGATTCTAATAGTTCACAAATGTGCTGCCTGGTTTTGACAATGACTTTGTAACATCTCAAAACTTTGTTAAAGATGGAGCATTTAGTAACCTGGGAAGACAATGACTATAAAACACACAATTATCTCATCAAGTTACTGTAATTTTCTCACTGTCACTAGCTGATTAGTGAAAATTAACCTCCTGAGCAATTAGCATGCAATATGAAAATCTTTGATATCAGCCAGGTTTTTTTTTTTTTAAGTTATATCAATGTAAAATTCTAGAATTTTCTATAGAGAGTGCTCTATTGTGATTATTCACAGTATACTTTTAACTTTAAGGACATCCATGTATGTTTCCTTTGAGTTTTAAGAATTTATAACTTTAATGTTCAAAAAGTTGTAGTCTTTATAAATTTTTTTCTACAGAAATTAAAAAAGGGAAATGAGGTACTTAGGTATTTCATCTCTTACCTGGAGATATTAAAATATCTTAGTGAATTATTGTGAGAGTTAAAAATACAATTAATGTATATTAAACAAACGTAGAATACAGTCTGATCTAGAATGTGCATTTAATATGTGCTTTTAATTACATTTATTAAGCATATAAAATTGGATTTGCTAAAATGTACTACCTAGTACTAGAGAGTTTAATAATCATGTGAACTGCTGCATAAGAGTCAACTCTTGAGCAGCTATTTAAAAGAGAATAATGTGTTATGTTAAAAAGGCTATCAATCATGGAATAAAAACAAATTTTATGCCTGGTTGGAAGCCATCCAAACTGTGACACATGCTACCTCTTTTGAATATCTTCTCTTGTTTTTTGTCTTTTGGTTTCTTACCCAGCATGCTGTTAAAGTGTATGTTGGATTACAGCACTTCTCTGCTCTGAACTTGCCTGGAGGTTCACAGATCCCTCAATGTAAAAGCGCAAGTCTTCTCCATAGCTGAAGTTCTATAATCCTACCCTTCTTTACTTCTCTGACCTCACAACCTGCAACTCTCTATCTTCATTCCACTGCACAGTTCCTGTCACCATGTTGCAGCTCCTAAATATGAAGTGAATATATTTACCAAAGTGCCTTGCTATTTGTTTTCTTTATCTTGAGTGCTTTTTCTCATTTATCACATGGCATGTTGACTTATCTTCTTAGTGTTTGGTTCTTAATAAAGTTTTCCTTGACTACCCAATTCAAAATTCAATCAACCAGTTTCCCCATACTCATTTCCTACTATGTGCCTCTCCATAGCATTATCAGCATATACAATTCTAAATATTACTTATTTACCTTGTTGACTTTATGACTTCACCCACTCTAGTAGAATTTAAGTTTTAAAGGTGTAGTTTTTTTATATGATGTTTTGTTCACTGCTGTATATCCAGCTTCTAGAACAGTACCTGATCCAATAAGTAGTTATTGAAAAAAATGCCTTTAGTGAAAAAAATGAATATTTCTAATTAGAATGTAGTTGCTAGATTGATTTATAGACTCCATTCAATTGCTGAAAATATATGATGACAGTAAGTGTCAAAAGAAGCTGAAATGCTGTACGCAGCAAGTGACAGAAGTTTTAGAAAAAGAGTACAGTATAAATCATTTGGACAAGATAGAACTATAAGTCAGGGAACCGAAGTAGTTTTTCCTGGCCAATATCTTGTGGGCTAAGGAGTAGGGTAAAAAAGTCTAGACAGATCATAAGGTAAGGTGATGTTACAACAAAGAGTGAACACGGTTTGAATACCTATGCCTTACTAGACATGTGTGGTATTGTAAGGGAGGAAAACACTTTCCTTGCATTCTTAGGTTCCCTGGCTGGGTCTGAAAATTAAACTGAAAAAGACAGATTAATGGGAGAAAAGCATACAGATTTTATTATACTTTAACATGTACATGGGAGTCTTCAGAGGAGAATAAATATCCAAAGAATGACCAGAACAGAAAGCTTTTATACCTTTCACCTAAACAATAAATTAGTAAGGAATTGATAAAACAGAGAGATTTAGACTTGGTTTTAGTAAATGATGAAGAAGTAACTAGGAAGATAAGGGTTTAGGTTAACATGGTGTATTTGTACAGATTTCTCAGACCTAAAGGGCCCATCTGTGGTGATTAGCATGTCTTCCTTCCTTGTACATAGAGGGTATATTTTACATGAAAGTTTTGTGACCTGTTTCAGGGAAGACAGGTAAAGGGGCAAAGGACAGAGTGAGTGATCTTTCTGTTTTTGGATATTTTCTCAAGTTCATTTAGTTTAGGAGATTCAATAAGCCAAGGTGCCCTAATTTACAGTAGTGTGCCCTGAACCCCATCTGTATCATATATTTAATTTTTTTCTTTTTCATCTTAACATTTACTAAACTCTAAACCTGGTTTTGTATTGAGTTACATCCTGAATTACATTACACACAGAAAACAGTTTTTATACATAGAAACTTTTTTAAAGGTTACATGAGCAAATAATAACTGGTTATCTCTGGAAAGTACAACTAAAAGTCAAAAATGCCACAGCCTGTGTTTTGAGAACCATGTATTCTATGATGTTTTAAGTATTTTGAGACATACTATTTCTTATGGTAATAAATATTTCTCGGGCTAATGAGTGAGTCACTACCTTCATCAGATTGCCCACCCTGATCTTATCATTTGAACCACAGAATAAGAATATTTGAGATTGACACAGAACCCAGTCATCTAGTCAAGAGAGATTAAGTGACCAGCCCACAACCTTAGAAAATAAGTAACAGCAGAGCCCAGAGCGCATCTCGGGTTCTTGAATTCTAGTCCATTCCTGTGACTCATGAATGACAACTGATAAGTACTCTAATCTTCAGCCTACTATTGGCCTATACAGTAAGAACAGTCTGGGATACAGAAACAGTGGGGTCAGATCACAAGGCAAAATGTTTAAAATTATGGCTTCAAATAAATGTAATCATTAAAAATCCACAGACTTTTGTGAGATAAAAATATTACAAACATAATATCATTATTGACTATAAATAAACCTTAATTTTATTTCAAATATATGTGGAAGTTTATAAAATTTGTAGTTTGGCTTCATTGATTTTACTTTTCATCATGTTTGTAATATAATTTCAGGAAAGAACACACAGATATATTAAAGAGATGACTACCTTCAAGTATGTCATTTTAATAGAATAAAGCCTAGCTCTAGGATATCTCCTCATTTAGAAATAGAAAATCTCATTTGCATTAATAATCTTGTCTTCTTGAACTGTGTGTGCATATGTACACATACATGTGAGTATACATATTCACTTATTTTTAGTTTTTTCAACAATAATTTTAGTGCTTTTTTTCTTAATTTTCTTTAACCCATTTTCCCATTTAGAAGAAATAAAGTTCAGGTTGTTGTGCTTATTTAATTTTACATAAACATGCTCTTTGAGGCTGACTGGTTTTCAATGTGAAAATAAAATGTAAAAACTGTTCTTGTAATTATTTCTAAACACAACGTGTCTCTAATCCTAATGTAACAGAGATGTATACGACCATCAGTATAATAATATTTTTTTGTGTGATAAATTTCAAAGCACAGAGCTTTGGGGGTAAGGTTAGGACTGTAATCCATGAATTATCTCAAGCTAAACACTTCAGTCTTAAGCACTGTAGGTGAGTGAGTGTTCTCAGGGCAAATGGGAAATAGGTTAATGTTTTCTGATATCCCCATAGATAAAATCACCTATTAATTAACTACTATTTAAGATTTCAGGGAATAGATAGTATAGGTTTAAAATTGCATGTATTTTCTAACAGCTAAACTTGCATTAAATGCATGTATATATTACTATGTCTCTGCATCTGGTTATCACAATAGTGACTGATATTCATGTAAAAAGAAAAAAGATATAATAGCATAGTATCCTGGATGCTTTCTAATGGGAAAAATCTAATAACTTCTTGCATCTTAAATTATTACAAATTAATGTTAAAAACATGAAATAATTTTGTTTGTCAGGAATTCAGGGTAAAACATTTGCATTTTTAAACATTATTTTTTCCTAGCATTTTAGCATCTGTCTCTAGAGCTAGCAGTTTTGTATTTCTTAGACATAAGGAACTATTCTGAAGATTTAGAACTCTAAAACAAAACATAACAAAAGAGCCTTCAACTGCAAACCTTATATACCATTAAAATACTGAATAGTTAAGTCTTGAGCAACCATTAAAACTTTCAGAAAAGAGGGTGAAATTGTTCTTAAGGAGACAAAACTAATCAATCGTTATTTAAAAGTATCTTTTTTCAGCATTGTGTTAGCCAAACACTTCATGAGAATTCTTGTTTTAAGACAAGTCACCTTCATTTTTGTCCATTGTTTGCTCAAGAAAGCTTTTAGTGGATCTTTATTTGAAAAACATCCATGGTTTCTTTTTCTTTCTTTCTTTCTTTTTTTTTTTTTTAACTGAGCTTTTCGTTGCTTTGAAAGGAGTAAATCTCTGGTTCATTATTCTCTTTTACAGCGATTTTTTTCTTTGCAAGCAATTTGTTCCTTCCTGTTTCTGCAAAGATCGGTGATGAGTTTTTACCTATGTGGAATGGAGAAAATTAGGAAATTTGTTTTATATGTCTGTCTTTTTTAGGAATAACACTAGAAGAAGCTTTGTGTACAGATCTAGTGATTTCTGTAGCACCGGTAACAATTTCTAAAGAATTACAGAGTCAATTGGTATGAACACATTTAAGGCTATTTATGCATATTCTTAATTTACTTTTTCAAATGGTGATACCAGTCTGTGTGTCTATTACAAACTTGATTTAACAATGCATACCCCTCAATAGTGATGTACTTTTTTAAAGGATGAACAAATCTGACAGGTTAAAAAATGCTGCTTAATATTATTTAATTTGGCTTTTTCCTGATTATTAATCAGAGTTTTTATTTTTTAAATACAATAGAATTTCATTAGTCATGGTAGTTATATTCTTTAAAGTTGTAGTAAACACTGTTTAGCCAATTTTGAATCAAAGCTCCTTGGGAAAATAAAGGGTTATTTTCTTGAGAGCCTCTGATCACAACATTTTCATCAACCAATCAATACATAAGCTTATTTTATGTATGCTTTTGTTGAAAGACACCATGTTAAATGTAAATTGTTGATTTATTAATATTGAACTCACGGTCTGCAGTGCTATGACTCATGCCTGAACATAACTTACTTACCATATGTAATTTTCCCTAAGGCACATCACAGTGTTCTTGAGTTTAGGAATACTAGACAGCACTTCAGCAGTACAGTTGGAGCCATTTGATACAGAACAATCACCAACAGAAGAAGCACAAAAATAAGAATAAAATGTGATACTAAAAAGCCTATAAAAAGGCAATGTTTATATCATAGGAGAGGGAGGATGAAATGGAATGTTTCCTTATTTGACCTCAGATGGAAAGGTGCACATCAGACAACTCAAATTCTTTGCCACTGTATGCCCATGTCTATGAATGGCCACAAAAATAAATAAATAGATAGATAGATAGATAGATAGATAAAAGTGCAATTTTTAATTTTGGGCTACAAATAAATTTTAGCAAGTAGGTGAGTCCACAAATATGGAATCTGGAAATAAAAAGAATTGACTGTACTTGTTTGCTATTTGTATTTTTTTTCTGCATTACTTTGTCTTCCTTTTCTATTGGGGTTTTAGAATTCTTTTTAATTTGAACAAGGTCAAAAACATTAGATATATTAACTGTCATCTTTCTTACATGATTTTATTCTATATACTTCATTGGCCTTTTTTCCCCATAATTTTTATTTTTTTGCATTTTATTTTTTGCATTATTGCTTTGATTTTAATTTTATTGCATTATGGTCAGACAATGGTGTCTCTTCAGTATAAAAGTTTTGTTGGCTGTGGTATGTGTTACCCAGTGATCGTGTTGCTGAAAAACTGGTTCTTGGAATCAGCAGAGAGGAATTTAATGATGTGCTGAATAAGCCAAGCAAGCAGCAGATTTATTAAAAAGAGGACAGTACAATTTCAAGAAGGAGGGCAGGAAGGCCTGGAGAAGAGCAATTGCCCTAAGAACAAAGAGGCTTAAAAATTTATTACTTCTAAAATGAGGGCACAAAATATTCAAGTTTTAGTGGTGGTTATAGTTGTTCTTAGGTAGGTCTTCCCTAATCACTCCTACCTGTTGGAAAGAGACACCTTTGTTCTTAATTTGGCTCTTGTCAGAACTGTCATAGCAGCACAAAGAGTGAAGATTTTTTTCCTGCTCATAATGCTAATAATATTGCAATTCATTCCAGGAGCTAAAGTTCACCTTGAGGGCAAGAGGTGTCCTGGATCTGCTCTTGGCCCCTGAAATCTAGTTCTGGCCAGTCTGGTTGCTGTACTTTTCTTAAGGATGATTTCATTACCTCCCTCCTTTGTTTTCCTGCACTTTCTTTTTTTATACCTCCCCATCTCTCCCTGTGGCTCTTTTCTTTCCGCGACAGTAACAATAACTAGGATGGATTCAGCTTTTTCGTTGGATGACTGGTCAGTCTTTCTTGCTGACTACTCCATTCTATTGAGTGAGGATGCCTGTCTTTGACTCAATAGACTACTTTTATTTTTGTTATGAAAAATCTAAATGTGGCTATATACTTCGTGCGTTGGCTCACTTGGAAACCCAAAGTCAGTATGAATATGCTTTTCAGTAAAGAACATTTAAGATTGAACACATACAGAAGAAGCTTTCTTGGAACTTTCCTTATCTGACTACATGCAGTAACTTCTCGGAAATAAGGCTGTCATAAATTCTTTGGGGTAGTTTCACTCTCAGTAAAGAGATCGAGAGGGAAACTATCATAAATTTACTCCTGAAAAGGAGAACCACTTGCATCTGCATAAACAAACATCATCCTAGACTTTTTTATCTCCTGTTCTCCAAGAAATCCATTTGTGTTTTCTAAAAAATCCCATTTATTATTTGCAAAACAGCCTTTTTTTCCTCTTTCTTTCTATTTTCTATTAAATTAGGTATATAGGACACTAACTTTAGCCATTTAATAGGCAATTTATTTTATGAGCTATCATATGCATACAAATAAACTGTTATTTTCTCTTGTTAATATCTTTTGTCAATTTTCCTCCCCAACATTAGTTTTATGAGAACTTACTGCATACAATTTATTTAATACAATATTATTTTGTGAATATTCCATGATTACCTAAATTAGAAAAATTAAAAATTTTAATTTATATGCTATTATTTTATATATGTCCCTGTACTCTTGTTTATTTGGTATATGTTTTCTGTTAAGGACAGAGAGATTTTTGTAATTCCACCTTTTCTGTCTACACTTTTATTGTTTTATGCCATTGCTGTTTTATATAAGTATGCTTCTTTGACCAGAGAATTTCAAAAATGTTATATTTTTATGTAGCTAATCTCCTCCACTCTCTAGTTTCTCTCTGGGGCGTCCCCTTCCATATCACCATCACAGCACCTCTTCCAATTTGGGCTTCTGTGGGCCATTGAGTTGTCCACTCAGAACACCTTTAATTATCCTGCTGGGTAAGTTGTGAGCAACACACAGTTAACTGTTGATGCAAGGCCTTCAGGCACTACCAAAGCTGACAGGTTTATTTCCATTTATAATGCAACTGCAAATACTTCTTTTAAAAGTGACAGAAAGATAGACTTCGGTCAGCCTTAGCTCCTTTCTTCGACTGTTAGCCTTTCTCTAGACAGTCTTCTTTTTCCTCCCCCTCTGTTGCTCCAGTTTTCACTCAGTTCTGATCTTTTGTTATCCCCCAGACCTTTTGAGCAAAACTATAATTTCTTTCTTTGCCCTGCTTCCAGACTAAGTGACTCTCATCCTTTTCTCCCAGAGGCAGGATTGCAGGATCCTCTGTCTTTCCTGACTTCCAGTGCTTTGCTATGGCTTGTTTGAGTCCTCTTTTTGAGTCCTCTCCAGCAATTTTTTATTAATTTCCATCTGAAAGTTAAATAACTGAAGACGAAGCTATACTTACTTGTTTTCATTTCTGCTATAATAATCTAATTTTCCCTTCATTCCTTGGAGGTTTTTTGAAACATTGCAGAAGGATGTAGAAATGCAGAAAAAAAGGAAGTGTGTAAAGATTAATATTTTATAGTTTTGTTTTTTTACATTCTTTTTAAAAAAAAATAATCTACTTCACCCTTTTACATTATTTTTTCTGGTATTTAAGTCTTATTTAAACTAACTAATACAGCTACACCCATTTTCTTGATTTTATAAATGTTTGTTCTTTTTTATATTTAACCTTCGTGTTTCTTTATACTTGGAGTTCATTTCATAAAGATAGAAAATTATCCGTGAGACTTCGCTTTCTGTTAGAAGCTTTTTAAATATGTTCTTACTTTGGTCATCATTTATGTTTTTGGGTTTTTTGTTGGCTTGCTTATTTCCAGCTCTTTTGGGTTTTATCTGTTATATGAATACTGTTTATTTTATGTTTCAGTGTTTACAAAAGTGTATTTCAATTTTTATTTGGTAGCTTACATTTTTCAAATGATTAAATTTTACATTTCTAATTATTAAAATAAAAATGTAAATTGAAGAATTTATTGTTTAGATTTATTACTGTTGTTTAGATTTATCTCTCTCTTTAACATTTTCCTAGATTTTTAAAAAATTGATTTGTATTCTAGACCTCTGGATTTTAATTAATCTCTTGTTATAGTGTTATTCTAGGATTTTTTTTTCAATAGTTGTATGTGGTAGCATGCTTTTAATATTTTTTTTGTATTTGATAATTACTTCTAATACCTTTACACATGAACACATTATATCAGATTACAGAATACTTGGGTTACAAGGTATTTTATCTTCCAGTTGGTGGCGTTCTAGCATTTATTTAGCCAAGCAAAACACATGAGGCTGAACTATGTTTATTACATATGCATATCTTTTTAAAATCTTGATTAATTCAAATATCTTTGATATTAAATTTATACCATGTATCTTAATCTATAATTAATTTAATGACTTTTTCTAGTTATTAAAGGTTTTCTCTTCCCCACCCCCCATATCTGTAGTTCTAATATAAGAAGTTCTAAAGGAAGCACATTTAGTGATATTGATAACAAAAGCAAATAAATTGCAATTCCTTTTTACTGTTTATTTAATATCAATACCAATTTGCTGAGGGATAGTCAGAAAACTCAGACCTCCTGATAATATTTTAATTGATGACTTTTCTTTTTAAATGAATAAAATGATTCTTTGTCATTTTTCAAGCTGTTATACTGAGTAGTTGGTAGCACTATACTTTGACTCTGTATTGAAAATGAGTGATTTATCAGTTCTGAAAAGCAAGCTTCACTCAGTTGCACATATGTAGAGTCAATGATAAAGCCTTATATTCTAATGATAAGAAATGTGTTTAATAAAATCGGCATCACCTCGAATTCAATTACAAGCATAATCAAAGGTCATTTAATTTCTACTAATAACTTCTTTCAGTAAATCAAATATTTCAATAAAATTATAAAATGAATATTTTAATATAAAAAGTTGTACAAGTCTAATGCTCTCTAATCCAATGAATCTTAAATACAATCTTTCAATGTTATATTTTTTCATTTATCTTTCAAAGATGGATAGTGAAATTTTGTATGATAGAAATTATATAAATCATAAAATCACCCTAGAAATAAAACTATAGAGATTATTTTTATCTAAATAATTTGAAACTCCACATGGAACACTCAATGATATGTTATTATCTAATAAGTTTTCCAAGATATGAATAGAAACCACAGAAGCACAAATTAAAGAGGTGCTGTGATGGTGACATGGAAGGTGACACTCCAGAGAGGAACTAGAGAGTAGAGTAAATTAGCTATATGTAAATAAAATATATTTGAATTTTCTGGTCTAGGCAGAAAATTTATAATTATATAAAACAGCAAAGAAATAAAACAACAAAAGCCTAGACAAAGTGAAAATACAAAAATATCTCTGTTCTTAACAGAACACATATACCAAATAAATAAAAGTATAAGGACATAGAAATTTAATCTGGGTATATCTATATATAAAATAATAAAATATAAGTTAAGATTATGATTTATTTTTGGTAATTCCCTGGCTAGGAATTGAACCCAGGCCATGGCGTTGAGACCACCGAAGCCTAGCCACTACACCACCAGGAACACTCTAATCTTTCTAATTAATTATGGTAACCATGAAATAGTCACAAAAATAATATTTGCTAATCAACCTAGCTTTTAATTTTTGTTGTAAGTACCATAAGGAAGAATATTAGAGAATAAAATTTTTACCAAAAGTCTTATATCATTAAACACAATTTAAAAAAGTAGAATCAGTGAAAGTATCTATTGGCTCAACAAAGGATAGTATGATGTTAAAACAAATTTAATAATTTTACCTTGCAAATAACACAATTCACAAGATAATTCTGGTTTTTAAAAATTATAAAATTGCTTTTACAAATATTTTTGTAGTGAATATATTTTCTTTCATTTTAATATCTATGTTAAAGTTTATGTGATTAAAAAGTAAAAAAAACATTTAAAATATCTAGTCTTAATAAGCTAGGTATTTTTCTTAGCTCACTGTTTATTAAAATATTTTAATTAAAATATAGCTAACATAGAATATTATATTAGTTCCAGGTGTACAGCACAGTAATTTAATATTTATGTACCTAAAGAAGTGATCACCATGATAAGTTAAGAAACCACAACATGCTGACAGCGCACTGTGGAGCTGTAAGCCTGAAACCTATGTAATTCTTGCTAACAGATGTCACCCCAAAAAGTCTAACAATAAAAATGAATTAAAAAGAAAAGAAGAAAGAAACCATCTGAAACTGTGCAATGCTATCACGATATTATCGAACATATTCACCATGCTGTACATTATATCCCTATGACTCATTAGTTTTATACCTGAAAATTTGAACTTTTCATTCCCATTCATCTTAGTCCCTTTTTAAATTTTTAAAAAAATTTATACTTGACATCAATATTATTTCATATTAATTTCAGGTGCACAATGATTAGACATTTAATAATTTGAGAAGTGATTCCCCTAACTACTCTAGCACTCACCTGGCAGTATAGGTATTATGATATTATTGACTGTATTACTTATGCTTTGCTTTCTATCTCCATGACTATTTTGTAACTACCAATTTGTAATTTTTAATTCCTTCCTCATTTTCACCAACCTCCAACCCCCTTTCCATCTGGTAACCATTAAAATGTTCTCTGTGTGTTTGTGTTTGTTTCAGTCTTCCTTGTTTATTTTGTTCCTTATAGTCAACATAAAAGCAAAATCACATTGCGTCTGTCTTACTCTGTTTGGCATACTTCCCTCAGCATAGTAACCTCCAGGTCCATTCATGCTGCTGCAGATGGCAAAAACACAATCCCTTTCATGGCTGAGCAATATTCTATTGTATGTATGTACCACATCAACTTTATCCATTCATCCATAGATGAACACTCAGGTTTCTTCCACATATTGGCCATTGTAAACATGTCCCCTCAAAATACCATTTTGGGATTATTCAGATAAATACCCAGAAATGGGATTACTGGATCCTTCTTTGTCTTTTGTTATAGACTTTATTTAAAGTCTATTTGATGTGGTATAAGTATTGCTACCCTAGCTTTTTGTTTCCATTTTCATGGAATACCTTTTTTATCCTTTTACTTTTAGTCTATGTAAGTAACATATGCACACATCTTGTTTTCTTATCCATTCAGCTACTGTATCCTATGATTGTAGTTATTGTTACTTTGTTATTCATAAACTTGATTTTTTTTTTTCTTCTCCCTCTTAACAAAAGTTCCTTTAACATTTATTGTAACACTGAATTGGTGGTTATGAAATTCTTTAGTTTTTTTTTTTCTTTCTTTGGGAAATGTTTTATCTGACCTTCAATTCTAACTTATATCTTTGCTAGGTAGAGTAATCTTGATTGTACATCCTTCCTTTTCATCACTTTGAATATTTTGTGCCAATTTCCTCTAGCTTATCAAGTTTCTATTGAGAAATCAGCTGACAATCTTATGAGAGCTCTCTTGTAGGTAACTAACTGCTTTTCTCTTGCTGCTTTTAAAATTCTGTTTTTGTCTTTAAGCTTTAACATTTTAATTATGATATGTCTTGCTGTGGACCTCTTTGGTCCATCTTCTTTGAGACCCTCTGTTCTTGGCTTGTATATCTACTTCCTTCACCAGGTGAGGGAAATTTTCATCATTATGTTTTCATATGGGTTTTCAATTCCTTGCTCTTTCTCTTCCCCTTCTGGAACCCCTATGATGTGAATGTTGGCATGCTTGATGTTATCTCAGAGGCCCCTTAAGTTATTCTCATAATTTTGGATTCTTTTTTCTTTTTGCTTTTCTGTTTGCGTCTTTTCTGCACTTTTATCTTCTAAATTGCTGATTTGATCCTCTGCTTCATATATTCTACTATTGATTCCCTCTAGTGTATTCTTCATTTCAGTTATTATTTTCTTTATTTCTGACTTTTTTGTTTTCTGTGTACATTTTCATGTTTTCTATGTACATTTTCATGTTTTCTATTTACTTGTTTAAATTTTCCCTGAGATCATTGAGCATCCTTATAATCAGTGTTTTAAATTCTGTATCTGGTAGAATGCTTGCTTCCATTTTGGGTAGTTCTTATTCTGAAGCTTATTTATTTGGGACATGTTTCTTTGTTTCCTTATTTTGGATGCCTGTGTTTGTTTCTATGTATTAGGTAGGGCTGCTATGCCTCCCAGTCTCAGTAGAGTAGATTTATATAGTAGGTGTTCTGTGGGGCTTCGAGAGCCGGGTGCTTTGGGTGTGTCCCTTGTTGGACTATTTATACCCTTCTGTTGTAGTTGAGTTTTGTTTTCTGTTTGCACATCAAAGGGAAGAATTCACTCTTGAGCTGTCTGGTAAATAGTACTGGCTGTAACTATAGTGGAGGAGCTTTTGTTGAGGAGCTTACTCCACAGAGCAGGATTTCCTATAGCAGTGCACTGATTCCTGCCCAGCCTGTCCTCGGGCTATGTCATCTTCAGAGGTTGCCCAGTGATATTCCAGTTCAATTCAAAACTGGCCACCAGGCTTGGCAGCCCTGGGGCTTTCAAGGGACTCCTCTGCTGGCCAAGTTTAGATGCAGTTTGTGCCCTGCCCACGGCCTTCTGACATGAGTCACAAAGTAATCCAAAGATGACTACCACCCATGGTGGGATTGTAGGTCCCTTCATGATCAGGTCAGGAACCAAAGGCAGCTACTGCTAGTGCAGGGCTTAGGGCTACTCAGCAAGATATGTGGGACACACCAAAGCCAGAGGTTGTTTGTCTGGGTTTTATGAATGTTTGAGAAATTTTAGGAAAGTCTGTAAGCATGAGCCAAGGCAGGCAATTTGTATGGAAAAGCCTCTGAAAGTGGCTTATGTGGGCCTTCATATTGGGTGGTGTGGAATCTCAGGGAATCAGGGTGAGGCAAAGGTGTTAGCCAGGTTGATGGAGACTCAGATATAGAGGTCACCTGTGTCTGCACACCAGGAAGGGGGAGGACTCAACAAAGAAACTATGGCTTCTGCCATCTCCTCTGTCCTCTCCAGCTCTTGCTCTGAAGCCAGACAATTTGGTTTCACCCTGTAGTCCCTGGAACTTTTCAAACTGCTACCCCAGTGCTGGAGCTCAGAGCAAGTGAGTCTGTCAATGAGTAGATCTATACTCAGGCCCTTTAAGATAAATGCCTAGGACTCCATCCATCCTTCATCTCACTCAGCCACAGTCACTGCTCATTTTCACAGTGACAAGTTATGGGACTTCTCTCCCTGGCTCTGGAACCCTGGATCCCGGTGTGGGGCTGGAACACTTGCTTCTCATGGGGGACCTCCGCATCTGAGCTATCTTTCCAAATTATTTATGGTCACATATGATTGGAACCAGCCCATTTTACATCTCCACACCTCCTACCAGTCTCTAGATGGCTTTTGGCTTTTTCTATATTTCCTTAGTTATAGGACTTTGTTTCAGCTAGACTTCAGGTGGTAGTCCTCAATGGTGGTTGTTCTGCTGTTTAGTTGTAATTTTGCTGTGGTAGTGAGAGCTGGTAAGCACAGTATTTACCTACTCCCCTTAGCTCACTGATTTATGTGGGCACTTGGAAGCCAAAAACTAAAGTGGAACATTTTCTGTTATTGCTTTTTTTTTTTCTTAACTAATACGTTTATGATATCATAACATGACTTAATAAAATGCTCAATTTTCAGAAAATTTGATTAGAAGATAGTAAGGCCTTGTAGTTTTGTCAGCTTTACAAATATAAGATTGAGCCTTTAAAATATTTTGATTTTAAGTAAAGCAAGATGAAATACAAAATCATGAGCATTATTAAAAAATGAAGTAGTGAAATACCAATTTAGACATCAATTTACCTTTAATCATCTTCCAATTTTAGACTGTGTCAGGGAGGAAATTTACTTTTATACATTTATAATTTTTTTGGTTGATCTATTCAATAATCATAAAATGGATTACAAGGGGAACAGAACAAATTTAATTTTGTATGTATGGAGGTTTGTTAAGAATATGCAGGTTCAAAGACAATAGGCAATTGAGGCATACATACTATCCAGAGCTAAGGAGAAGTGGGTATGAGTCTGGTACTTCAAAAGGGAGAAAACAATTGACATGAAGATTAAAAATAAATGGGGGTAAACAAATGTTGCTATGCTATGCAGAGATGAAAGGGCATAGCTAAGACTTTACACAAGTAGGCCTTGCTAAGTTTGACAGTCTATCACACCTAGCCCATATTCTTTGGATAGGCTTTTCTGGTGATAACACCCTTCCTCAAGCTGGCCTTCTGTCTGTTTTATTTTGTGCAGTTAAGGGGGAAGTAAAATGCTCTTTTTGAACCTTTTGTTTCTTAAAAACAATCAACCTAAAATAATCTTTGTGGCAAAGAGACATATTTTGGGATGGCAAAATTTTACGCCCCTACAATAATAGGAAGGGAAAAGTGGTCAGTTCTTGCCTCACTATAGATTCCCAAATACTACCAACTTTTTACTTTTGTTGCCCTCAAGATCACCAGTTTTCTTTTATAAAGAAGAATGTGGTCTCTCTTGAGATTTCCTTGCTAGCTATTATATTTCTGAGTAGCTATACATGTGAAACATGTTACACAATAAAACAAATGCTATCATGTGACTAACAAATGCATTTTGAAAACCCCTTTAGTTTCAATACAAGTTTCATAAAATGTATATATTCTTTGAAATCCCATGTTCATCACTTCATTTATGTATAATAGCATTCCCCACACAATTTTTCAGAGAACAAGGATGCAGTGACTTTCCAAAGTGCTTATTTGACAACTGTGCTATAAAAGCTGCGTCATTACTATTGAAATCAGAGCAAAATATTTTGAAGTTTCTTTTTTTGATTTTTCAGCTGTGTTGACAGAGCTTGAGAAAGCCTTTTTTTTTTTTGTCTTACAACAGTAACACAACTAGAGGACTATGCACAAAGTTATAAAGTGTTACATTGTGCATGCTTCAAGCTATAGAGCCTAAAAAGTACCTTCTTAAAAAAGTCCAATAAGAGCTAGAAAAACAATGTCAAAAGTAAGTATAGTGCAATGATTTAAGCATATTGGATTTCAGAAAAATGTGTGCGTGTGTGTGTGTGTGTGTGTGTGAGAGAGAGAGAGAGAGAGAGAGAGAGAGAGAGAGCGAGGGAGAGATATCTTCTCCAAAGCATGAAGAATATATGTAATTAAACATTATCTGGATATATGAAATGCAGCTGATCTGAAGAGGTATTTCAGTTTCTCCCTGTGTTATGAAGAGCCACTAATGACTTTTTCCTTCTCAGCTGTGTGAACAATTCTAATATGATAAACCTTCTGCTTAATTGTTGACAATAATACTATATTACTGATTGAATATTACTACAATCCAGGTACCATGCTATGCCATCTTCTTTATTTCTTATTTATTCATTATGTATTTGTGAGATAGTGCTTTTAATATACTTTCACTTCGCAGATAAGGAAACTGAACTTTAGAGAGTTTCTAATCCATGGTTTTCTTCCATAAATTTATATCTTAATATATTTTAGTGCTAATAAAGACATCATACATTTAAAATCCTACAGAGTACAAGGAAATATTATTAAGAAGTGAAGTCAATTTGTTGTAAAATAATTTAAAAGGGGACAAATGAGTCAAAACTGGATGGCATCATTTTCATCCAAAGGGGGAAGTTAACACTCAATTTTAGCTAATAGTTGCTTTTGAAATATTAATAATCCAGGCCCTTCATTTCAAGAAATTTTAAAGACAAAACATACATATAAAATTTTATACTGTCATTCCATTTAAAAATGTTAACAACTAATTAAAAATGACTACAGATAAAATAAAACCTTACTGGCACAGTGAGTCCAGCATATAGGAGAAAACTTAATAAATGATATTACACCATTTGATTCATTTTAAATGATTCAACTGGAATAAAGTCAGTTTTAATGCTATCACTATTTTAGAAGTAAAATGACTAAGCTAGGTGCCCTTTCCTATACTGACAGTTCCAGAAGTCATCAATCTTAATAGTGTTAGGTTGACATGCTCCAGACTCTCCTAAGGAGTTCCCATTCCATAATGAGTGTATCTTGGTCTTAGTTGCATCCTCTTACCTCCAAGAAGTCTCTCCTTCTCCTTCTCCCTCTCCCACCCTCTCCCCTACCCCATCTCCCTACTCCTCCCCTCCCTCCCCCGTCCCCCTTCCCCCACTCAGCAAATTGAGTATATTTGATAAAGTAAGCTCCATTAAAAACTAATATTAATTGGTTGTCAGCCTAACAAATTTTGAAGATGTCAAGGACTTAATGGTTAGTTTGTTGAAATTTTTGCTGCATTATTTCTTAGCTAAGTTTAGTCATGACTACAGAGCAACTGTTAAGGAACTAATTAATCAATTAGGAACTAGTTTAGAAGTTAACACTTCTAACATCCCAGGACAAAAAAATACTGTCATCTAAACTCAAACAATATTTTAAGCATTATAATCTTTACTACAAGAAGCTAAGGGGGAAATAAATATTATGCTAATTATGAGAAACATAAAGAAATAGTTCTCAATGTAATTGACAGCCTCAAATGGCAAAGCTGAATGTAGCTGGTACAAAATTTTCTTATCAATATGCCCCTTTGAATAGAAGATGTTTCTACAACTGAAAAAGAGGAACCAAAAGCAATTTTGTGCAGTTTAAAAATAGTGTTTTACAAGACATTTACTATATATTGCTTATTTAGACCATTTCTATTGGTAAATATTTATTTTTTAAAATAATATTTCCTCCTTAAAAAAAGTTTTCAATTCAATTATATTTCTTTCATAGCTGTATTGTCCAGAATTGAACAAACTTACTGCCTTCAGAAAATGCTTTTCTATTTACAAAAAGAATGTAGCTACTGGTGAAGAAGTGCACCTTGAAGGAAAAAATTTATCTCATTTTCAATCAGCTGCTGAACTTCCAAAAAGAGAGAATGTGTGTGCAACTCCCCAGCTTCCATGAGCACACATATTCTAGTTTAATAAGTCGATCTGTGAATGAAACCAAGATTGCATTCCATTGCTGCCACAAGTAAGACAAGCCTATGTGATGAACCACACTGAGTGAGCCACCAAGAAGTGACATTGAATAAAAGAAGTCCTTTAAATAATGCCCCTTTTATTGACAACACACCAATTATGTTCATTACCTCTATGTTCATTATAAAGAAGAAAGAAGGCTTTTAAAAAATCATTTTGTTAGATTGAGACTTTACTCTTAAAGTGATTTTGAAATAATTCAAGTTACTTTAAAATTTTCAAGCATGTAACGTACAGATTTGTGCATAATATAGCATAAACCTTTAGGAAGATAGAGTTGCATTTTCTGCATGAGATGGATGAGGCAACCTCTCAAGTACCAGCTACTGCTCACATCTACTTCAGCCGAGATCATAAAAAGCCAGGTTAAAATACTTTTAAAAATTGGTTTTAATAAATATTGAAGTAAATTAAAATGGTAAGAAAAGCTTTACCTTTAATTTACTTTGTCATAAGCTAAGAAGGAAAATGTCATAAGATTAGCAATAATGAATCAGAATATGTTTGACATTCAAACTTATGCTGATAATTAAGAGGAAAAATACTTCACTTTGGGTATAACTACTCATTCATAGAAAAGATTTTTAATGTCATCAGGGTTTTTAATTAATTCTTAAGACAAATTAATCTGGGTATCTGCAATCATTTAAAGATTCAGTATACAAAATATTTTGTATCAATTTGGTCAAATTCATATATGACTTATCAACATAAAAGTATTCTTGGATAAATTGATATTTTCTATAGTAGTTATACATTACCTTCCATTTTCCTAAACTATTGAGACCTGAGTTGTTAAACCTTTTTCCATGTTTTCCCAATAAACAGGTACCAGACACATATACTTTCATTCAATTGGTCATATTTGTAACAGTTGTAGGAAACAGGGAGAAGCTGAGAATATTAGGACTTCAGAACTTACTCTATTGCTATTATGGTAGCAAGAGAGAGATGAGAACAGTTATATTTTTATCTGAGATAATTCTTTTTCTGTTCCTCAATGATTGCAGTGATTGTGCAATTGAGGACTGATTTCCAGTAAATCTTTTGGTATCAGGCTCATGGTATACAACATGAAAGAGTCGAATGTAAGTTTATTTTAAAACTGTATATTTTCTCTTGCTCAATGGAAATTATCCTAGTTATATAAGATTTACAGGCCAACTAATAATATATATCCTACATTGACTAATTCATAAGATTCTACTACCACAAAGGTAGCCAAAGTAGAAGAAGAATACAGACATATTTGGGAGTGGAAAGGCTTGGATTCTTGATCCAACCCTGCATTAAGTCACTGTTGAACCTTGGCATTTTGTTGAACTGCTTTGAAATTTAGTCTTCTGCACATCCAAAGCATGGATTTAATTTCCACGTACATTCTTTTCTTATAAATTTGATGATACTGGATTGCAAAAACATTAAAGAAGTTGCATAGCTTCTTGATTTTTAATTTATCCTTGCCTATAGCTATTGTGTATGCCATCTCATATAATTCAGTGAAATCCATTTAAATCATGACTAGAGACTCTTTTGGACCGATGAGACTGTTTTTATGTGCTCTATCACATTTACCATGAGAGAGTAACATTTTTCTTATTGTAGACATGCTAAGGCAAAGAATTATGCTCATACATCATTAATGTCAGGATCCCACTTTGAGAATCACAACTCCTTGGGTAAATTTAGGATAAATTAAACAAACTCAGTCTGGTTTAGAGAATCAAAGAGAATGTTTTAATGCAGTGGGCTTACAGAACAATAATAATTAGCATACTCTTGTTTCATAGCAACTTCTAAAATGTAGACCCTGAAAAAGGTTCATATAAGAAAAAAATGCCTTTCTCTATATTGCCATTCACTTATTTAGGAATTTGTGCATTTTTATTTCATTTATTCATTCAAATATATAATAAATTGATCATCCCAGTGGGATGTAAATATATGGTATTTTGCTGTGTATAAGGCACACCCATGTTTTTGGCCCAATTTTTAGGGAAACCCCTCTTTTGTTTTAATTTTTAATTCCAATTTTTATTTCTTTAGGTCCTTGTTTTTTTTTATTATAAAGAAATTTAAGCATTTATTTTTAGCATATTATGATACAGGAAATTTTATGTAATAAATAGTTACAAAGCACAGGAAAAGATACAAGGTACAATAAATTTTATGTATAAATTTTTTTATATTAAAAAATACTATTATTTTATTCCAGGGTATTATTTTGCATATGGATATGACTATTGATTTCTAGAGTTAGACTTTTAACTTAAAAGCATGAATAAAAAATTAAAAACATTTATATAGATAGAAAATTAGTACTACCAATCTATAATGTGCATCCTTATTTTTCCCTCACAAGTTTGGGCAAAAACATGTGCATTATGGTAAGTTAGTTTTATTATTTTTAATTATTAAATTCAACTGTTCTTTGTCAAATAGGTCTTTTCATTCTCTTATTGATATCTAGAAAGATCTCATGCTCTTTTCAGTTATCTTGCATTATTAAATGTCTGGCCCTATTCAAAACTACAATTTTGTATTATATTTAAACCTCTTCTTCCTTTGTCCTTCTCCCAGCATATCCCAGGCATGTGGCTTTCGGGAGCTGAAATAAAGATGGGAATAGTCTATGAGTTCATTTCTTCTCCTACATCAGCTCCTTGTAAAGAAGGTAATGGCTTCGTTCTGGCATCTTTCCTCCCAACCTTTTCTTTCCTAGTTGTATGACTGGCAGTGGGAATGGATGGCAGGACAAGGAAGGCAGGGATGTGATATAGCTAGTCAAGTATGGATGGCATATTGTCTTCCTTAGTCCTGCTCTGTCTCGATCTAGCTGCATCTTCTGCTAGATGTCTTGGACAACGTAACGGTCTCTAAAGAGTTAGATTTTGCATTTTGCTGTGCTCCTCTAAGTCAGTGACAGCTCCTTTCATGAAAAGCAACAACATTGCTTAGTTCCATGAGGATCCAACACTCACTGCCTTAATTAACATCTCCAAAGCTTCTATCTACCTCTCTTACCTCTATGCCTCTTTATAAAAAATGAAAGAGATTAATGAAGATCCTTCTGCACTCTTGACAAAACTCTTCATAAAGATTTATAGGTGGTGCTACTACAGTAGGGAGCAGGGGTTCTCCATATTGTTTTTTTCAGGCACACTATAGCATAGAAGCCTCTTGTGTTCATCTGTATTCACAAACTCCGGGGGTTGCTACTTCAGCTGTGTAAGGACTCTCCCACAGTTTTCCCCTCTATTCTGCCATCAGCCCCACAGGAGACCTACAGATTTCCAGTTTGACAAGCTTTTAGACAAAGAAAAAGCCATGTTATCCTTTTAAGCACTCCTGATCTTATAAGTGATTCTGTGTTTACCTCTTTCTCACATTTGTCCTGAAGAGAAGAATAAAACGCATCCTTATGCTCCCCCATGGGGTTGGAGAGAGTAATTTCTGACCACCAACATGATGATTTCAGTAACTTCTTTTGGCTGCTTCTTACCCTTTTCCAGCCTTGGAAAAAGGGGAAAATTGTTCAATAGAAAGAGTTGTTTTCTGAAACATCTCAAAATTCCTTTCATTAGATGTCTACCTCAAATGTTTTTGTTCATTTTAGAATTTGCCTTCCTCACTTCATGTTCATAGAAAATCTCCATTCATTATCCTATTGGTGAGGTTAGAGCACTTACTTCATGGTGGGAACTGTACTTCCTATTGCAATGTTTGCTTTTAAGTCAGCAAAGTTTGTCCTACAAGGTTTCTTTTAATTTTTCCTTGTGAGCATTTAGAGTCTGGTAATATTTGATTTTACATCTTAGCATTTGGCTTCCTTTGTGGAAGTTAATATTAAGAGACATAAAATTCAGGGTAAGGGATCATGCAACTGGCTCCCAGAATAGATGCCTCCTGCCAAGAAATAAAGGAAAAATAGTGATGATTATTCAGACAAAGTCATGTAAGTGGGAATCAGTGTATCTTATTGGTAAAATAGAATAATAATGTTACTCATTTAGGGTTAACAGTGTAGCAGTTAATTAGGTAATCTATTCAATATTCAAACTTCAAAAGAGTATTAACTAAAATTATTGTTAGCTTCAGAAAATATAGGTGAGGATCACCCTCCATCCAACCTGAGTAACTAATACACTTTGATGTTAACTTCTTATTGCACATAACTCTTATAAGCTCCCAGTTCTAAATCCATCACTTCTTAAGTAATATATTTACACACTAAGTAATAATTATGCATACTCATACTTCTTCAAATCTAGTAAATTTTTCCTAGCATCTGTTATATTGATCTCAATAACAGTTTTTAAAACCTGGTGTAGTCAAAGAAGGTTCTGCACTCCGAATTTATGAGTTTATAGTCCTGCTTCATTTACTATTAATGTAATTTCAGACAAGGTAAGTGATTTTGCAAATTTTCAACTTATTTGTAAAATTGTGGCTACTGGTACCCATATTGTAGATTTTTTTTTTATTTTTAGAAAATTAAATGCCCACATAGATATACATCACTCACTAAACTCAGCATTTGTCCTGTCAAAATATTCACAAAGGAGTAGTTCTTATTATTAATAGCACAATAATTTGATGCCTATATATATTAGTATATAAATGCAACCGCTTAACTTTTTGTATTTTGATTCTCTGATCTACTTTCCAACATTTTCTTTCAACGTTTTCTTTCTTTCTTTGTGTGTTTAGAAATTCTGAACTTAAGCTAGATTTCTAATGACATTACCAATATATTAGATTGTTTACATTTAGCTCACTGCCCTCTGTTGCTGCACATGTGGGATAGTTTCCAGGGTTCCATCTGTTTGTTCTCAGTTTTCATTTGTTGTTGGCGTTTTACTACCAGCAGTAACTTCCTCCTTAGCAGAAGAGCTATGTGAATGTGCACATATATGTGATGTATGTGGGTGCACACGTGTATAAATCCAAATATGTGTGTGTATGTACCATGTACTCATGTACAGGTTTCCTGCAGAAAGCAATGGAAGCTATCTCCATTGCTCCACAAGAGCCAGAAGATAACAGATACCCAGTTTCTATGTGCATTTAGAGGTGAACTGTTAGAGGAAGTCCTGTTCCCTCATGGCTGTATCTACATTAAACGTATTTCTCCAGGGCAATTAAAATGTTATTTACCACTTTTTAACAAAAGATTAAAGAAGATTTTACTAGAAAGAAATTTATGTGCTGGTTTAAATTGCTTGATCTACTCATGTTTTGCCTTCATTTTAAAGGGCTGCTCCTATAGAGAAAACAAGAATATATTAGGAGTATTTTTAGTCAAAGAATAAATTACTAATGCTTATTGAGAGCACATTATGGGTCAGGCACTGTGTTAAGTGCCATACTTGGGTAAGTCCTTTAGCATTAAAAAATTTTAAGTGGGTTTTAGAATATGAATATTTTTATAATTGTCATATATTTAGAGAGATGACTACTTTCCCCTGACCTTATGTGTTTTTACTTGGAATCAAATGATTCTTGAGTTTTTAAATGGCCATTGAACATTTAGGAACTGAGCAGCTAAATAAGTTTTTAGTGAGACATATTTTATTAACTGTTAAAAATATCAGTTAATACTTTTATTAAATTTATAAATAAGAATATCATATTAAAATGGGAGTTGTTTTATCCCCTTAATTACTATGGAGTGCTTAGCTAAGTCCAAGGTCTTCACTTCAGCTAAGATACCACTGCATTACAGAGTTGGAGTTAATGGCCTAAAAAAAGCATTTGAGGAGTCTGAGGATGTTATAGATCTAACAGTACTCTAGAATATTTAATGTTTCTGTTGCCATATGTTATTTTTTAATAATGCTAAAATAAAAATAAAGTAGTACCACTTGACATTGTACAATAATTATCTAAGTAGACATTCTTATTAGGTGATTTTAAAGAAGCATGTTAGCATTTATAAGGATGAATGTAGGTTATAATTGAAAACTCTATAGATATTGAAATAATAATAAATATAAACATTTTCCTTGTTTGAATCCATGTATGATATTTTATTTTTCTGTCATACCAAAAATTTTTTTAAATTAATTTTTAAGCTATCAAACAGTATGTATTAGAAATCTAAGCAGTAGAGACACATATTAGTTTCTGATCTCCTGCTACATTTTAATATGGATTTACATTTTTCAAAAAGGCTTTCATGTTTATTTCACTTGATCTCGATAAAAATCACATGAGGTGTGAAATATATTTTTATTATGACCACTTCAATCATGGAGAAAGGAAGGCTCAAAGAAGTTGTAACGTCTGCTCAAGTTGATGAAATAATTATCATAATTATTCTTCAAGGATGTTTGACTTAAAATATATAATGGAATGTAATTATAGATCATTGAGAATTTATTATTTTACAAACATAATTCTAGGCTCATTTAATTTGTTAATTAACAATCATAATATCATAAAATAAATTTTATCTTCTAAATTTTATATTTTAAAGCTGCAATACATTATTCTTATACAAACCAATCTATTTATAATGAGAAAACATTTAAAATATTCATTTTATCATCAATATTTCTCAGGAAGTAATTATTATTTGGCAATTCAGCCTATATGTAATGAAAAAAATACTTAGTTTATGATTTAGTAGTTTTGAACTTTTATTATAAAAACTCCAATTGTTTCCCCCTTTTTCAATTTAAGTTTGTAGAAGTTGGGCATGATGAATGCAACATTGTTAAATAACATTTCTAAAATTAACTATGCCCCCTGCCCGTTCAGTTACGTTTAATTGTTTTTTTCCTTTTTCTTCCTCTTTCTCATTGTTTTTCTCCTCCTCCTCTTCTTTTTTCTTCATTTTTGAGGCAGCATCAGTTGATACATATTTGCTTAATAGAGGCTTTGATATTGGTAAAGAAAATGATGTGTTAGAGAAACTTATAAAATTTGAAAATATTTTTGTAAATGCATGAAATTCTTAATGAATTTTTTAAACTTAAAACAGCCATCTTCTGCTTTATTGTAAATTGTTCAATGATTAAGAATGTAATGAAAGTACATAGTATTCTGAGTGCAGGTAAGTAAGTATAGGCAGATTTTCCGTTTTCTTTTGAGAGATTGTCCTTACACAGTTAGTGGTTAACTGTGTAATCATATGATAACATTAGAAGGTTAAGAAAAATGTGTTATATAAAAAACTGATAGCTTTTAATTATCTTACAAGTATTGATTGAGAGCCCACTGTTTACCAGCTGTTACTCTAGAAAATTCTGGATTTTAATAATGTACCAAAGTATCTATCATCAAGAATTGACTAATGAGAAATGGGGCTTGATCTCTCAGGAAGATATGGGGTCTGGCACAAAATATCCTTTTTTATGAACTAGTAATCTATACCAAATATTTTATTATAAAAGCATAAGCATGTATAGTTCAGGTGTTACTTCTGTAGGACCCTGTATATTTAAGGAGACCTTCTGCTGGACTGTTTTCAGTGAAGGACCAACTTTAATTTCTTACTTTGAGTGACCTGTCATTTGCTACTTACTCTAGAGGCCTTCAGAAGTGTATTTTTTCTGTAAGCCTTATTTCACAAAACAAAGTATAAACTAGAATCACTTAACTTGGAATAGACATCAACATTGACCTATTGACCTCAACATTATTTACAACAAGTCTAAAATGTCTAGCTCTGAAGAGTTACTTGGTTATATATTTGTTTATGTTCCCGAGGACTTACTTTTGATAAAAGAGGAATTTGGGGGAAAAATGCAACAGACTGTTGTGTATGAGTATTCGCTCTAAAAACTGTTTGCTGGTCGGAATGCCTTTGCTCTCATAAGATGTCTACCAGCTACCATCCTAACCTAATTTGATTGAGAGTACTTGGTGTGGGCAGGTAAAATGGGAAAGAGATGTATATTCCTAAAAGTCCAAGTATAAATTAACCCCTCAGCTTTAAATGGCACAGAAAATACTGAATAACTAAGTTTTTAGCAGTTACTGACACCATAAAGGAAATCATGAAGAAATAAGAAGACAGTAGTAAGGTTGTCTGAGGAATGAGGAATGTAGCAGGATGGAATTGCTCTATAACTCTCCTTGACCAATGGTCCTCCTAACTTTGGGACGAGCATCTTCGTGAACTTTCAGGTCTTGCAGTGCACAGTGCAAAAAAGAAAAAAAAAAAAGCGAGAGAGAGAGAGAGAGAGAGAGAGAGAGAGAAGGAAAAGACCATGATGAGGCTGGGGAGGAAACCAGCAAGGGGACACCTGCATTGCCGGCAGCACCTACTGAAACAAAGGGCATCTGGATGGCACAGGCAAATCACATTCACATTGAGAACAGATGCCCTTATTGCTACTTGAAAGTCTGTCAAAGACATTTTTTAACTGCATCGTAGTCCAATTAGGATATCAAGAAAATGCGGTTTGGGTTAAGGATTGAAATAGAGTAGAACTGAATCTGATCAAGATGAGAATAGTGAGATAGAAATAAAAACCATAATGAAAATACACCTCAAGTTCTCATTTGAGAAAAAAAAAACAAAACAAAACAGAAAAAACAAAAAAATGTTTTTAATTTTAGGAGAACGTAGTCTATGTTATGTATTTTATCTATCACTTTCCAATATGATAGTATCAACATGGTAAACTTCATTTTGGTCGGTACCACATGCAAAAGTTTCTTTTTTGGTAACCAGCATTATTTCTCTAGTGAGCATTTATATTCTCTTACTTTTGGGATTAATGTCTAAATATACTTTGGCTCTTACAGATTATATCTCACAATATAGTCAAGGTTTTTTTCTTCAAAAGCCTGCCTTCTTTACCTATAGTGGTTGTCAGTAATTCTTTATTACAGCTATTTCTCAATTGTCTACAACTTCTTTGAGTTACTTGAAGCCAAGCTTACCTTTGTCCTTAGACTATGCCTCTGGCCTTTTCAATTTAAAGTTGTTGCTTGAGCTTCTAAACAGCAGCCATATAGGCTTGATAATGCTAGCTGTATTTCAATGACTGTCTTACTCAGCATAGCCCAGAACAAGAGGGTGATGGGTGTGATGGATAATCTAGCAATTCCACACTTTAGGGGAGAATATATTTTAGTCCAAAAAGGTCAGTAAGGTTTAAGGTTTTAGTAACTTATTTTGTTGTTAGGAACATAGATGAGCAACTCACTCATACATAGTTCTTGTATCTGATCTGTCAGTGTAGCTTTAACTGTGTTACTTAACTTCATTTGTGTCCGAAATCATCTCAGAAATCTAGAAGCCATACAGAAACTTAATTGGTCTCTAAGATCCTCTTAAACAGTAAAAGTAGGTTATTTAAAACATTTTGTCCCATAAACATGGTTTTATATATGATATCATAGCCATAAAGCTTGAAAAAGTAATCCTGTTTTAAATTAATGTTAAGGTAAAATAGGTGAACATATATTTTCCATATTTAATACCATTTAATATTTTAGATTCTTATAGTAAACATAATGACAATTTATGTCTTGTTTATATGAGTAAGTTTTAGTACTTACAAGGATCCCAATCTATCACACAGGTGCCAAAATGTGTTTAAATAATTTTAGATGTTTAGAATGCACAGGGTCTGGCAGAAGTAAGACCCGACTTGAGCTACAATTTTGTTACAAGATCATAACCATACATGCTTATGATTTTGTAATAAAAGATTTGGCACAGATTACCAGCTCATTAAAAAAGGGCGTTATTTGTGTAACCATTGGCACATGTGCTCATGATTTTGTAATAAAATCGTAACTTAAGTCTGGGTGTTACTTCTGCTGGACCTTGTACTTTAGGACCCTCTCTTCATGTTATTCCCCCTTTGTGGGTATTATTAAGTTCAACTCTTGGCTGTCTGTGTGATTTGCTCTAAAAATGATTTCACAATGAAACATTTCAAATGTTAATGATGCATTTATTTTTTCAGTAAAAACTTTATCCATTTTTACCTACATTCTCACCTCTCTTACCCGCTTCTTCCTTTACCCTATTCTCTTGGCAACTTGGTTAAATCCAGCTCTTCACACCTCTGCACTTGCATTCAGACAATTAATTGTAGGCAGAAGAAGCAAACAGAAAAAAACAACAAAAACAAATATAAGCAATGATGTTCATTGTCCTAATTTTAAATCCCTAAACATTAGCCTCTCAGTAAGCAATATTATAGCCCAGAAATTCCACCATATATTATATTTTTCTCAAACTGCTATTCCTCCTACACTACATTATTTCATGCTGTCTCTTCCTTTCAATTTTCCACCTCCTTGCCACATTTTATTCTTCTGTAATGACCTTCCCTCTTATTTCAGTGAGAATACAGCAGAAGATAACTTCCATATGCAACTATCTCCCATCATCTACCTCTATTTTACCTAAAATATTCTGCTTTTCTTCCTGTTGCCTTTAGAGCACTCTCTATGCTCTTAGAGCTAGCTTCTTTCCTTCTTCACAAATTTCTTTTAGCTCTTGGCTACTTGAAAACATCAATCCCTCTTTTTAATTGCATTGTATCTATTTTTTTCTCTATCATTTCCATAGATTACTACTATGCCATAATTTCCCCTAATGTGTTACCAAAAAAAAAAAAAAAAAAAAAAGAAGAAAGGAAGAGGATCTTGACTTCAGTTACTCTTTCAGAAAAACTCATCTCAAGTGTTACTTCTACTCAATGCCAATTTCTCTTATCCAGTTTTCTCTTAAACTAGTTCAATCATGAGTTTTATCTTGCTTGTTCACTAAAACCCCTCTTATCAAGGTCAACAATCAGCTAAATATATCCAAATTCAGTAAATTTTATTTCACATCTTACTTGAATGCCCCCCCCCCCACCCGCCAGCATTTGTCACATGATCACTTCTTTTCCTACGTTGCATATTTGCTTCACTAGACTTCAGGGACCCCACTGGCTTCTGGTTCTGCTTCTACCTCACTTGCTACACCTTTACAGCCTCCAGCCTCCTGTGTGTTCTTTCCTGATATATCTGAACTGCAAACCTTGGAGCACTCCCGGCTTATTCATTATTTACTCTTTTCTGTCCATACGTATTCTTTAGGGTGAAGCAAGTACTCCCAAATTGTATCTTCTACCTGAACCTCTCACTTGAACTTTAGACTTGTATATATTCAGCCATCTAGACAACATTTATTCTTTGCTATCGTACAGACATTAATAAACTTACTAGTCCAAATTTGAACTCTCCTGATAAAATATAGTAATGCAATTTGAAATAATGTTTGAATCCAAATCCTTGATTCTTCTCACACCCTACACCCAATAAATCAGAAAATTATTCCAATTATAATTTTAAAATATTAAGGATTTAATTGCTTACCACCATTACCTGTAACACTTGAGTTGAAGTCATCATTGTATTTTTGCCTACATTATTAAAGCAACCTTCTATCCAGTCTCCTAACCTCATTCTTATCTTGTCACTCTCCTCAGAGCATTTATTTTTAAACATAAGTATGTTACTTATGTTTAAGCAGTCTCTTCTCTGCTCAAAACCTTCCAATGCCTTTCCATTTCATTCACAGTAAAAGCCAGTTATTTCAATGGCCTGCAAATCTCTACATTGTCAGGCTCTGATCACTCTCCTCTGTATTTATCTAAGCTTATTTCATATTCTTTTATTGCACTTTGATTGTGTAGGAGACACAGACAAATTGAGATTCTTGATTTGAAAAAAAAAAACAATTGACCAAATCTCATTTATCCAGCAACTCTAGCCTATCTACTATCTTTCAAATATAATTGCTTTACCTTTTTTTTTTCCTAAAAATTAATGTTATCAAAAACTAAAAATACAATTGAAGGAACTAGATACATAATCTTTTATTATTTCTTCCTACATTTCTATTTAATATTTGTAATGAAATTTCTTTGTATATTAGCACAAATCAAGTGGTTCGAATGCCTAATATGCATCATGATAGACTAAGTAATTCAGTCTAAGTCCCCCCAAGGCAACCCAATGAACAAATTTAAACTGTATCAACTTTAAAAAAATGATTGGGAGACAGATTCAAAACATTTTGTTTAATTCTTTAGTAAATTATGAACTTCATTAGAGTGGTTGAAATTGTCTCTTATGGAGGTGCAGATTACTTTGCCTGTAATGGGTTATAACATGGCACAGAACAGAAGCTGGATTTGAACCCACCTTGTGCCAGAATTTGTCAAATCTATAAAATCTATATAAAATAAATGTATGATATTGGAACCATTGGATGAAGACTTTTGACATTTTATAGTGAAAATTATGAAAAATCTAGTGTTTGTCATAATTCTAGCTAGTTCGTAATAGTAAATTGTACAATTTAGAGCTAGGAAAATTCACTGCCTATGGGTTTTATGATTAATTCAAATTTATACCTTCACATAATATTTGATTTGTTTACAAATTAAATTTCTCAGAACAAGAAATGATAGGAATTTCTGAATTTGTTCACAAATGTGTCTTTTAGTGAGTGTTTAAAGTTTTAGATAGCTGTAGCAGTCTTGCTTTTGTTTTCACTATTTTTCTGTAATACTAAACTGATGAATTATTTCTTTTAATAAGCTAATTGCATATAGGCATTTGGGAGATTTTCTAAATAGAAATGGAACATATATAGCAAATGAATTGCCACTAACCCCTGCTGGGATTATGGCCAAAATTTCTAATCAAGTATGTCTTGCTGACCTGGTATAAGAGCTCAGGAGCCTTCTTAACATGGAACTCTAGCACTAGAAATGGCACAACCAGTGGATTTGACTTAGCAATTAATTTGTGTCCTTGTCCTGATTTATTCCTTAGAATATCCCAATCACAGAAATTTAACCTCTTCTAACTATCAGTTTATTGCAGACACTGCAGGAGTCCCATCCATGTCCCCTTGCCGTTAGCACTTCAGTGAGCAATGGCACAACTTTCAATAGCCAGCACTGCACTTCTTTGCCCAATGTCTTTCTCAAAAATCTGTGACTCTTCTGCTGCTCTGTGGTAGGCCAGACATGGCAGATAATCAACCCTAAGAGGTCTCCTCAACCATAGTGTATGGGAGGCATTATAATATGTAATTAACCCAGCTCTCTTACCCTTTTACTAAGCTAAATCTGATGTATATCTGAGGTGTGTTTTTTACCCCAGTCACTAAAGTTTCTCCATTGGGATTAAACTCCAGTCACCCACAATGGGAGTTGGTTTTATAGCATACATGTCAGTGATTTCTTTCCTTTTTTTTTTTTTGTTTCACTTCTCTACTTTTTTGCTTGTGTTTTCCTTTAATTCCTAACTTATACTCCAATTCTTGTGTCAGGATTTGCTTCTGAAGAAACCCAAAATAAAATACACATGTCATAATATGTTGAAAGATGCTAAACCTATATACAACTCAGAATATAAGACTATTATAATACTTGGAGTAAGGGTAACCTATATATTTCCTGTCAAATGTAATCTCATATTTTCCTTGTCTAGATTTGAAATAACTTACATTAAAAGCTCTGTGTTACTTTTCTTCAAACACTATGCAAAATAGCATATTAGGTTTACATTGTTAAGTGTTTAATTATTCTCAGTGAAGTAGATTACAAAAGAATATATTTGCTAAGCATTGGGATTCTAACATTTAGAATTGGTTCTAACAATTACATTAATTTTAGCAAGGTAGAAAAGGAATGGAATTTGGTAGTGAAATGAGGGAGACTCACACACTGAGAAAGACACTCAGGAGGATTCAAATTACAGAAAACAATACTAAGCATTTAGTCTGAAGAAATAGCCCACTGTGTTTGAAGAGTTGCTGTGAATAACTATAATGTATTTCAGGCTAAACATAGCTGCCTAACACTTTAAGGATATCCAGATGTTGAGAGATTATTGCCAGGTAGTCCAAGTGTTAGAAGTCTTTTATGTTACTCCCTTTTCTCGGAGATTATCTATAAGTCATGAAAAAGCTCTGTGAGACTGATAAAGACATAATATGTGTGCCTTTCTGTTTTTATTTATTTATTTATTTATAAAGGTCTAGACAGATGTCTTTTATGTTGTCTCTGAGGGCTGTACATCAAGCTGGCTAGGGCTCTTAGGTGTCGTCTTCTAGCATAAGTTGCAAAACAAAGCGTGATATCTCAAGCCATGTCGATATTGATTTTAAAAATGAGTTTATTTTTTAATTCATCCTAGTTGTGTATTCTATTTCTAACAGCCACTGAAAGAAGGTGGAACCCATGTCTCTTATTTACCTTTCAGTTTCCAACAGTGCCTGTCATAGTGCCCTCCAGCGTAGGCACTCAATAAATGCTACCAAATGACAAAGGTAAAATGGCAGTTACCCTCGGCTTGGGAACTCCTGGAGAAAAAAATGCAAGTTTCTCTCATCCTACATAAGGAAAGTTACCTGTGGCCACAGATAGATGAAAGGTTTTTAGCATCTACATTTAAGATGGGGTTCTCTCGTAATCTACAGGTCTCAAGCCCTCATTTTCGAGCAGAACTTTTTAAAAAGGTGGCTTGAGAATACATTTTTAACTAAATTTAATTTTACCCTTTAGGACTTAGAAGTGTTCAAATAAACTTTTCTATGTGCAAATAAGGAGAGAACCTTCAGTACTTTCTACTGGATTGTATAAGAATTACTATTTGCACATACCTAATAAAATTCTAACACTCTACCCAAAGCCAAATCCTACTCTATGTAGATGAAGCATGAGGTAAGAAACTGCCTTCTTGCACTCACTCCTCTTCAGGAAGGCAATTGTGGGACTAGAAAGATAATTTGACTTAGAACCAGAAAACTAGGGTTTAAGCCTACTTCTGTTCCATATTATATCATTTTGGAAACAGTTAATCTCTTTGAACCTCAGCTTGCTTAAGAATTATATCTAACATCAAAAGCTTGTTGCAAGGGTTAAAAATAAGGCATATGTGGGGACACATCTTCAATATTTCCTTCATGATAATCACTCTGCAAATAGAATTGATGTTTGAAGTTCCACATGCTCAGTCATTTTCTGGACTTTGCACACACCTCTAGTTCACCTATAAAACACACCTAAATCAACCTGGCAGACCCTTATTCTCCCTTCAGGTCTCCAATCAAGCTTCATACTTTGAAGTTTTCCTTGATTCCTACTGAAAGATAGAAGCATTCCCTTCCCTTTAGAGCCAAGCTCATCTTGAGTGCTAATTTGCATTAATGATTTTCTGCTACTCTCTGAGCTCCTTGGTAGCAGGAACTGTGTCTTTTCATTTATCTAGTTCTAGTTCATTATACATTGCTGCACCCTAGTGTGGTGATTGAATGAACACCAATCAGGTAAAAATGCCTCAATATGGATATATGGATTTACAAATTTTACACCAAGACATTGAAATTCAGCATTATATAGGTGAGATACAATCATTTTAGGAATTTTAACCAGAACAGAGAAATCTTTTCCTCCTTATAGGGAGTCTTGATGGAATGGCAAAGTTGTTCCTTCCTTACTTTATTTTTGGTGTCTGATAGGGTGATTGTCAATGGGTAGAACAGGAACACCAGAATGAACATGAATCAGAAGTGTTGAACATCATCCTCTTCTGTGTATGTCCTAGGTACCAGCATAATACATAAAGCCACATACATTCTAAATAATATTTTTGAATGAATAGACCTCAGTCCACTTTATTTACAAGCACTGAAAGGTTGGAAGGAATAACAGTCTGGTCATTTAGACTGTTTCCATGTTTGCCTTCTCTGAATTTCAGGTCAGTGAATCTGTATTTCTGTCACCACAAGCCTGCATCTACCATCAGTAGTATACAAGTGGTTCCCATTTTCTGTAAACATTAATTGCTCTAGACCACTTTAACAGCTACCAATAAATTACTTCTCACTTCCACACAGATTATGCATCATTGGCAGCAACAGAACCATTGGGTGCAGAGCAATAAGCAGTGTTCTGATAATTGATAACTTTTGATACCACCCTGCTATTTATCAAAGGAACTTACATTGAGTGGCTGCTGAGGGTGTCTGTGCGTGAAGAGATTAATGAAATGAGAGGGACTGGGTCCTCTCTATACTATTGGGACATATTGTTCAGATTTTTTCCTTCTTATTAGGACATCAGTCAGATTGAATTAGAGCCTACCCTAATGGTCTTCTTTTTTATTTAATTACCTCTTTATAGATCCTATCTCCAAATACAGTTATATTCTGAGGTACTGAGTTTTAGGGTTTACACATACACATTTTAGAGGGTACAATTCATCCCATAACAGATTATAAAAGAGAATGTTCCATATCTTAGGAGATATGTGCAAATGTGAAATATCATCATGCCTGAAATTTATTTTAAATGGTTTAGTAAAAAAAAAAAGTATATGTCTGTAGATATGCAATAAATTCCCTCTTTCTGCCCCCTTTTCTCTTTCTCTTTTTCCTCTCTTTCTCCCTCATGGTTTCTTCTCTCAAAGAGTAACATTTTTACAATTGTTGAATCTAAATTAAAGTTTGAAAATGTTCAAAATATGAGGTGGGTAAAGATGTACACATAAAAACAAGAAATATAAGACATGGTCCTACTACCTAAGAACCTGTAATCTAGTTAAAAAATGGAAGATACCTGCAGGGGAATCTCACACAAAATGGTAAATGATGAAATAAAGATATTCATAGTTTACACAAAGGAAAAGAACTCTTTTATTTACTGTCTTTCTGAATCTGAAACCAGAGCAGGCTACATATAAATTAAACTACAACAACAAAATATGATAATGTGGGAGAAGTTTTGTATTTCACTCTGGTTTATTACTGACCTTTCCATTTAATGTACATAATCAGTACTTTATAAACAGTTTTATGTAAAGTTCCTTAATATTTTGCTTGTTCTGAAATTGAATAGGCATAGCTAGACTCCTCATAAGATAATGGGAATGTCTATACTGGATGAAACTTTTTCTTGAAAAAGATTTTTAAATGTTACATTTTAAATCTTTTTGTTTAGGGGGGGATATTTAGAACTCAGGGATCTGTGAAGACATCCTTTTATTTTGTGTCTAATAATAATAAGCAATAGTTTTTGAATTTTAAGACTTGTTTTAATGCCAGACACTCTACTAAGAATTCATTTATTTACTTATTTAATAATCAGAATGACCACATACTTTTTTTTTCTCCATCTTGCAAATGAGGTAATAGTTCCACAGAAAGGTTAACTACTTGTTCATAGCTAATAAATATTAGATCTATAATTTTAACTAACATAGTCTTCACCCTAAGCCCATAATCTTAATTACCATGCTATACTGCACACCTCTTAGGGTAAAGTATAAACTTTGTCTTATTTTTATTCAGTGCTTATTCAAAGAGAAAAGTTGTGTTTTTGTTGTTGTTTTTATCATTTCTTTTTCTTACTCTGCAATTTACCACATTTATTTTACCACAGTTTTAATGATATACATGTTAAGTTTTTGTTAATATGGTTATGCTTTTCCTGTGTTTTAGTCAGAGTTGTTTAATTGCTAGAATAGAGACCACTCATATGATGGTAACCAGAGATCTTATTACTATATGATTAGATATAAAAATTCTTGAGGACATCCAAAGCAAAACAAATGTTTCAATAGTTTATAAGTTCAAGACTAAAGCTGGAAGTAATTTTGTTATCATAACATTCTTATTAGGTTATTCCTCCACCCTTTCTCCCTCTATTAGCTAACAATTGTAGATACCCTGGCTCAAAATCTGAAGAGTAATAATTTGATTAATTTAGTTCATTAGTTTATGCTTAAGATATATATTGGTTTCTCTTGGGTCAGATTCCTGTTCTTGATTGGTCACTTGTGATCAAGGGTGTTGGTTGGGAAGGAAGAGTGTGGGGTCACATAACAAAATATGACCATTTTTGGCCCACCTCCTATAGCAAGAATTATGGGAAGAGGGTCACAATGAAGGGTTATAATAAATTGTGACTGGTAGAACCTATTAAAACTCAGTGATTTAAGAAGTTTTATCCAGAGCCTTTTCAATCTTTACTTTTGTTATCAGAAATGCAATCATTTTATTCTGTTTTTATAGGGAAAGCTCACCTGCCTCCCATGATACTACCCTTAGTCTATCACTGTTGACACATCTGATCATGGAATATGTTAAAGGTTTCACTGAGGTTTGTCATAGCTTTCTAGAAACACTGAAACTAAAACTAAACAAGCAATTCCACTAAACACATAATTCTTACATGGATAAGATAATATTTTTCAATTTGTTTCTAACGGTCCTTTCAATTATGCCTTGCCTGTTTTGTCCACTTCAGCATACTAGGTTGATGTCCTTAAAGAATCATTTATTGTGATTGTAGCGTCAACAAATGATTTAAAATGAAGACAGTAAGATGAGGTAACCTGTGTGGACCAATTGAATAAATAATAAGAGCAGAACCCATTTTCCTATCCAAATAAATTTTAATACTTTCTCCTAAATGCATTACCTTAAACTTGCTCATTTGAACATCCTATGCCATTTTTCTGCCAAGCTATAGCCTCTTGAGATTTTTCTACTGTTTATATATACTGACTTGGCATTTCACTACCTTTTTAGAAAAAGGTTGGTATAATTTGCTAACTTGGTGATGTTACTATGTTTTTATTTTCTAATTCTTTACATCAAATATGAAATACGAATTGTCCTAAAATGGAGCTATAGAGATCTTTCTTTTTTAAATTTCATCTTTTACATCCATTTTTCCTTTATCATTACAAAATCAGATCTTCATTCAGACAAAAATTTTTACATAGCTTTATATATAAGATTTTATAAAAATACGTAAAAAACTTGCCTATATGACACCTATTAGTAATCTTTTTATTTGAAAAATGCATTTGTATTTTCTCAAAGAGCTCTCAATGTATTAGTGTTTAGCTAGTTTCTAGCAAAGCTATGAGAGATTTTGAGAACCTTTCCTCTTCAGTGTTTGTCACCAGTACCTTCACTGTACTTTTACATTACTGGGGCTCAGCAAGTGTTTGCTCCATTGAAATTCTACCATACTTCTTAGTAGCATCTCACTTTTTTCTAAAAGTATCTTAAAAATTTTTTTAATGTAGAGTTTATTAGATTATTTTTAATAAAAGTAAGGCTCATCAAATACATTTTTACTGCCTGCCCCCAAAATCAGGTTTTTTGTTTTATTTTGTTTGTTTGTTCGTTTTGGCAAGAATTCATTCATCCAGCCACTGACATTGATATCTTTTATAGACACCCTGGCCATTGATAATTTTAGATTCATGTATATAAAATTATCTCCATTTCTTTTCATTATCCCCAAAACTCTGAATTAGAAAGAAGCAGAGCGTCATATAGAATATGATGGAAGAGAGGAAAGAGCAAAAGTGTTCATGTGGAGTATTGTGTCCATATTAAAATCTACATATCATTTAATTCAGCAAAATGCATTTTTACTTAGGTGTTATTTTTCTAATTTTACTTATGAAGATGTTGGGGCTTAGAAGTTAAGTAGCTTTCTCAAAATCAAGTAATAACTTAGAATAAGAGTTAAAATTGAAACTCAGGTCAATCTGTTTTTGGTATGTCCCATTCTGTCTCGAGGCTGACAGTAATGCAAACCTGGCACATACAGTGTCTCAAATGGGTGTTCAATAAGTATTTGTTGAATGAAAGAATAAATGAATAATCATCTGTGAAGTTTATACTACTTTTGCATATGCTACCACCTTTGTTCAAAGGGTGGCTCTGAATTGCCACCCTTTGAACAACTAATCAGAATCATCATACTATTAATTTTTAAGACAGAACAATCATGTTATAAAGCCAAAATATTGCTAAAGAGCTAGAGGCAGAGCACAGGGCTGGAATCAAACTGTGAAATTAAGCATCTGAAGAAAACAAAAGCAGCCAGTAAGAAACAAAGTCAAAATATTTTAACTACCTCAGCCTACTGAGTCACATCATCTTTCACAATGAGTTTTACAAATTCTTCACAGAATTAATTTACCTGAATATAGTGACCTAACTTTAACCAGTTAACTGTAATGATTATACTCAAATGAGCATTTATGTGCATACCGGTGTAGATTCTGTCTGAAATGAAGACATCTGCCTTTTAAAAAGCTGCTCTTAAGTAGTAATTAAAAGAAAGAAAAAAGAAGGAAGGGAGGAAGGAAGCAAGGAAGGAAGAAAGGAAGGACGGAAGGAAGGAGAGGGGAAGAGATGGGAGGTGCGGAGAGGAGAAGGGAAGGAGGAAAGCAAACTCAAATTGTAAATTTTAAAACATCATTACGTGCATGGTTGTATAGCATGCTCAACTATTAAAAAGCTTGTGAGTCTGTTGAGCTCACTTTCAGCTAGCAATCTGAAGCACTTCATATGTGTTCTATCATTTCTATTTGCACACAGAGGAAAAGTGATGCATAATTCACATACATCAATTAACTTTTCATAGTCTCTTAGCACATTAGCTCTCTAATTTGGACAATTATTAAATGGTCCAAACACTTGAGTAGAAACTCAAAAGTACAGTGTTGTTATTGCTATCATTTGTTTATCAGACACAGAAAATATCGTGTGTTCTATAGAGACAACTGAATTATCTTCCCAATGCTTATACTTTCTAAATGGAAAGGCAAGGTATGAGATCTAACTATTGTTTTTCATATTTACAAATGCTAGGTAACATACAATATAATTAGAACTATATGAATTTGTGATTTTCTAAGCATGTAATATTAGCTTTCTGTGTCATAGTTAAAAAAAATTAAGTCAGAGAACTTGATTAACTCAGTTCATCCAATTTATTTGATGCCCTACCACTAAGTGTCTATCACATGTCTAATAATCTAGGGAAAGGAGGCAGTATAAACAAAACTGGGCTATAGGAGCTTTAATTTTGTTGGGGAACGGCCCTCTTCCTTGATGGAAAAAAAAAAAAGATCATGAACTAGACAGATGTTCCAAACTGAGTTTTCTACCCATAGCATTCTGTATTTTACAAAGAATATCAATGTCAGAGACATCTCACTAGGTTCATGGGGTAATACAATTTATACACAATATCTTATCATCAGTCAATTGGACCATGAAGCTCACTAGATCACTACCTTGTTTTCATTCACCTGTACAATTTACATCTTTCTTTTATAAATATTTGGAAACATTTTTTCTCATAATTTAACTTCAGAAGAGGCAAAATCGTCTTATAGTGACAATCTAAAAATTGTGTGTAGATAATTTACCTTAGGGAATATATTAATATTTATTTTTTGAAACAGGTTGAGTTTTAGATAGAAATTGCATATAATTCTAATGGTTTCATTGTTTTTATTTATAATGGGATATAAACTTTGTTCTCTTGTGCTATATCCTGTGGAAAAATAAAGGTTAGAAGCATTTATTAAAGAAAGTTTTGAAGTTTCTGAGTATTGATCAAAATCTTCCATTATTCATATAATTTTTCTTACTTAAATAAAATGAAATTACCATAAAGTACTTCATATTTGTGTTTTAATTGCTGGTTTTCATAGGCAATAATTGCTCATTATATTTGTTGTCAGTAGAACATTTTATATCCATTTCTCTTGTAGTGACAATAGGCCTCCCAGTTATCATTTGCCTAAATCTTGAATTCTTAAGATATTTAAGTATCACATAAAATTTTATTCTATTGGAAATATTAGAAAACTCTATTTCAATCAACTTAAGTAGGAAAAAAGTGAAAATCAATGGCTTAGATTATGAAATAAAACACACAATGCTGAATTTTTTCGTGGTTAGATTTAGGGATTTAAAATATGTCTCCAAGACTTGTGTTTTCTCCATTTGACTTGCGGAACTAATCTGGTCCACTGCTATGCTAATTACCAGTTATCTGAATGGTCAATATGTGTTTTACATTCTTAGTAAATGGTGGGGCGTTCACCTAAATAAATTTTGGGTATTTTTATCAGTCAGAATTCCACCAAAAAAATTGAACCCAAAGTAATTGGCTTACAGGGTCATTGGAGCATAACTAGCTAGGTGAAAATCCTAGGGCAGGCTGTCAGTAAGGGCAGGAAGTCTTAGACAGGGGCTGATGCTGTCTATAGTCCACAGATGGAATGTTTTCTTCCTCAGGGAAACCCTGTTTCTGCTCGTAAACATTTTAACTGATTGTATCAAGCCTGCTCAGTTATTCAAGGCTAATCTTTTTACTTAAATTCAGCTAATTATTGATGTTAGTCACATATACAAAATACTTTCACATTAACACCTAGGTTAGTGTTTGGTTGAATAATTGAAAGCTATATCTGGATAAATTGACATGTAAAACTAAAATATCATAGGAACTGGTATGAGAAGAAAAAATACACAATGATTGAGCAACAACTAATAACCTAAGACGTCCCCAGGAAAATATCTGATGTAAGTGTGATCAAACAATCTGTTCTCTTTGAAAAACTAATTGGCCTCCATGTAAGAAATTGCTAAGATTGGGACACAATTACCATTCTTAAATAGCCTACTGATTTAAATTATTTCACTATGATGCTAACAAGAGCTTGTCAGAAGACACTGCTTCTACCATTAACCATCTCAAGAACTACCCTACCCAACCATCCTTGAGTAGTCATAAATTGTAAAACACATTTGTCTTCAATGATACTGCTTCTTCTTTTCTCTAGAGGTGCAGGCTAGATGCCTTAGAATCTCCTGTTGTATTCTAAGAACTTTGAGCCCAGTAGGTTCTAAATTAATATTTCTAGAAAGAAAGAATGAATAGGGATGGGAAAGAAAAACTAGATAACAATATTTTCAATATTTTGCCATTATAAATAATAATACAGTGAACAATTTAGTGCATATGTTGTCTCTTATCTGTGAAGATGCATCCTCAAGATAAATTCCTAGAATGAAGATTGCTGGATTAAAGAGTAAATACATATTGTTAGATACTGCCTAAATTTCCACCATAATCATTATAGGAATTGGATATTTCAGCAAGTTCCCCATGTGATTATTGTGCACAGTAAAGTTTAAGAATCACTATGTTAGCCCATAGGTATTTACCATTTTGAGTATTAATTCTCTTGTCAAAAAAAAAATGCACTTGTATGTATACATATTGGCTGGCATACCTGCCAGTCTGTCAGGCCCTACATAGTTGTTCATCCTTGTCAGCCAACCCTGGTCTGGCAGCATCTCACAATTAGCAGAATACTTGTTTATCCAAATGAGTGAGAACAATTGTTTCCCTTCACTGGCTTCATTTGGCTTCAGCAGTCTTAACCAGACTTAACCTATGCTTGATCCTGCATTTCTGCTTCATGCTAAACTAAGACATTTGGATAATGTTACTTATGAAGGAGTTACTGCTTTATAGGACTTCTACCTTATTTTTTTTCTGAATATATCTCTCCTTCCCAGCAAGGAAAGTGAACATAAAATGAAGAAATATTTATCTTTTTATAGTGTGAATTTTATCTATGTAACTGTATGATTTATTACTATTACAATATTGCATTCTATTCCAATAGCAAACTGAGATGTGCACACAAGTATAAACAACAAATAATAGAAAAATATGCTATAGTTATAGTTTAATTTTTCTACATACTGTGTTTTCCTCCATTTAGTAACAATTTAAAGTAGAAATTGACAGTCAGCTAACTGGTAATTTACATAGTAGTGAACAAGATTTGTTCAGCCGTCTACAACATCAGGGATACTTAGTTGCTTCTGAGAGAGTCATTTGTGTTGTTTCAGCTCAGATGGCAATGCCTTTATCAACTAATAAGACATCCTTTATTGCAGAAGTTAGGTTATACATCTCTGCATATCTCAAAGAGCAACTTTTTGAGGTCTAATATATTACTATAAATATTCTACTCTTTCACATTAATCAAGTATATTGAACATGAGCTTTTAAGTACTGACATCCTAAAAATTGACCCTGAAGTAGTCCTAAGATAGCATTGCCCTTGGTTATGAAAAGTAATATGCCCAAACTATAACATGCATTTTTCCTATTAAGGGGCATGACAATTGGATACCTCACAAGATGGACAAACTTCCTGAGAAAAATCTGAAGGCACAGTCTATCAAGAAATATATTTTATGAAAGTTATTACATGAAAATGTTTCCTCTACTCCTCCTTGTACCTACTGAATTAATTATAAGTACTGTTATCTCATATCCCAAAATACTTCTTGAATCTCTCTCTTTTTCATCATCACCCCCTGTAATAATGCATAACTCCGAACTGTGAGCTTACCTAATCTCCCAATATTTTCACTAACCCCACATGTGGGAAAGCATCATATTCTCAAAATCCATGTTTATTAAGTAAACTTCATACTTTACAGTAAACAGAAAAGCAAAATTTTATGCTCATCCTCATTAGCTATTGGGGAAATGCAAATCAAAACCACAATGAGATCCCACCTCACACCTGTGAGAATGGCTGTTATCAACAAGACAAGGAATAACAATTGCTGGAGAGGATGTGGAGAAAAAGGAACTCTGGTACCCTGCTGGTGGGAGTGCAAACTGGTACAACCACTATGGAAGGCAGTGTGGGGGTTCCTCAGAAAATTGGGAATGGACTTACTGTTTGACCCAGCAATCCCCCTTCTGGGGATCTACCCAAAAGACTTGAAAACCTTTGTCCGCAAAGACTTATGTACCCCAATGTTCATCGCAGCGCTGTTCACAGTGGCCAAAACATGGAAACATGGAAACCCAAGTGCCCTGCGACAGATGACTGGATAAAGAAGCTGTGGTACATATACACAATGGAATATTACTCAGCTATAAGAAAAGATGAAATATTGCCATTTGCAACAAAATGGATGGACCTGGAGATCATCATGCCAGACAGAAAAAATAAAGAACTGTATGACCTCACTCATATGCCGAATGTAAAACTGAAAGCAACAAAGAGAAAAGAAATGAACAAACAAACAAATAACCCATGGACAAAAATCAATAGTTTAATGTTCATTTGAGAACGAGTGGGTTAGGGAGGGGAGAAAGGGGAGGGGTGGGAGAGGAGTGGGGGAAGCTAAATATAAGGTGATGGAAAGAGAACTCACACTGGGTGGTGAACTTATTATACAACAAGCTGACAATGCACTGTAGAATTGTATGCCTGAAACCTATGTAATCCTTGCTAACAGATGTCACCCCAATAAGTCTAACAATACAAATGAATTTAAAATAATAATAAAAATAAAATGCACACACACACACACAAAAAGAAGAGGTTGTCTTATATATAGGTGTGTCTTATACATGGAAAAATATGATAAATATAAATATATATATGGGTATATATGGATGAGCATGTGTGTGTGTGTGTGTGTGTGTGTGTGTGTGTGTGTAGAGAGAGAGAGAGACTAAGAGAGACAGAGACATACAAAACTGAAAAAAGCCTTATATGGCCTTAGTTTATTGGGAAGTTATAGTTGACATAGTAAACAGATCTTAAAACTTATCACTATATGCGTGCGTGTGTGTGTGTGCACGCGTGCACATGTGTGTGTATCTGTTTTAATGCAAGTAAATTTAAGAAGGTATTACACAATACAGAATGCCCTGAAATTATATCAGGCAGTAGACCTAGCTGATATTGGAAAAGCAGGAAAGGTCTTTTATAGTAATTGACATTTAAGTTGAAAACTAAAGCCAATATTAGAATAGCATGGCAGAAATTACATTCCAGACTGTGGGACATGTTTTGTAAAGTGTAGGAAGGATAAAAATACATAAATTGATTAAAGAACTGAAAAATAGTCAAGGTATCATAAGTATAGAAGGATATGACTAGATGGCCAAGCTATTAAAAGTGGGAAAGTATACTCATATAACCAGGTGAAGCTGCAGAGATAGGCAGAGATCAGATTATGTTCACTATTGTCAGTAATGTTAAGAATATGTGGTTTTATTCTGATTGCTATCAGCAGCTGTAGAAAAGTTTTATCATGCATAATCAACTTTTCTTTGGCTATACTCCCTTTGGCTACTAGGAGAAAAATGGTTTAACACATTTCCCATTTAGAAAAAAAAATGAGGCTTATTTGCCTTGTTTATTCAATTTTACATGATGCAAATCTGACTGATTTTCAATGTGAAAATAAAATACAAACTTCTTCTTGGAGTTATTTCTAACAGGACTTGTCTTTAATCCTAATGTAACAGAAATGTATATGATCATTATTTAATAGTTTGGGGGGTAAGGTTAGGATTGTGATATGCAAGTTATCTCAGGGTAAACACTGTGGTCGCCTGCGCCACCAGTGAGTCTTCTGGGGCAAACAGGAAAAGGGTGAAAAGGAGCAAGACACAGAGATGAAATGTAAGTCCCCAGGGAAGAGATGATGGTGATTTGGCTTAAGAAACAGGTACAGAAAAAGGAGATAAATATATGGATTTGAGACGTACTTTGAAGATAAAATTGGCAGGATATGGTGTTAAATTAGATCTAGAGGATAAAGGCAGAACATATAAATTCCTGGTTTCTAAAATCAGCCATTAGGTAGAAAGAGGCAATATTTTCCAAAGTGGAGAAAAATAAAGAAATATATTTGATAAGAAGGAGCAAGAATTTAATCCTAGATAAATTTGAGAGGCCTAAAATAATTTAAGCACAAATATTGAAGAGATGACTGTATTTATAAGTTAGAGGCTAAGAAGAAAGATTAAAATATGAGTTATAATATTAATAAAAGTCATTGAAACTTTTAAGATTTTTATGAGAGAATTTACATATTCTGAGCATTAGAATCTTGGGCTTGATGCAGAAAGAGGTTAAAAAAGTAATTGAGAAAAATTAGCCTTACAGGAAAAAAAACCAAGAGAATTCTAAAAGAAAGAAAAGTAGCTGAAAGGTAAGGTCAAGTGTGCCGTTATCTTTTAGGTGGTTAGATATGGTAATTGCAGTTAAGTGCCGCCGTGGGTGGTAGGAAAAAACTTGTGCACATCAACAAAGTGTTTCTTACAAAGGAGAACAGAAGTGGTGATGGATCTTGAAAGGTCAAAGAGCACCAGCCTTTCTCTTGCTAATAAGACTAGTGCAATGAAAATCCAGGCAAAGATGTTTAGGTATTATTCCCGCTGTGTCCCAATCTGTATTAAATACTGATGAAATGCCTCTGTGACAAAGATAAAAAGAAAACTAAATAATAATAGGCAAATCTTTCTATTTTTCTACTTTTTTATTATTCCCCTTCTAAATTTCAGTTTTATTACAGAGTTAATTACTGATTCTTAAAATATGAAAAATAGAATTTAAAAAGCCCAAAAGCCTAATGTGGTTAAAATAATAAAAAGAATTAGAAACTGTGCTTCAATGAGGTGGGGATTGAGGTAACTGAGATAGAGTTTGTTTGTGAGAGAGTTTTATCAGCTTGTAGTGGGGAAGAACACTTGGAAATCCATGATTTGAGTAATATATTGAGTTTAAAGAAAATGAGAACAGATGATTTTTAAAAATGGCTTTTCATTAATGTTTTCTTTGTATTTTCATGGAGATTATAGAAAATATTTCAGATGATTTCTGTCTATGCCAAATTGATGTATATATTTTTAATTTTGTCCAGTGCCAATATAGAGTTACATGAGGGTTACATATGAAAATTATATAATTGTTGCTTTATTTAGTTAACATTTTAATAGAAAATACATCTGAAAATAGTTCGCAGTTTCATTATTCAAAATCTTCATAACAAGAATTACCTGAATCTAAAAATAGAACATTAAACAATGTGCTGATTTACTCATGGAAATTGAACTTCCAAGTATAGAAACCCGCTGAAGCCAGCTTAAATGTAATGGGATTTCACAAGAGGATAAGGGAGCGTTCCTGTGTTCACATAGCTCAGGAGGGAAAGTAAAGATGGACTTCCCGAGGCCTGGAGAATTCCTCACTGACTCCATGGCTCCTTTCTTCTCATTTCTCTGTCTCATGTGCTCCAGTATTCCTCCTGTCTCAGCACCCCTACTCCCACCTCGCCTGCTCATCTTAGGCATAGCACCGTTGCCCACTAGGTGAGCTCCATACTTCTTAAGTTTGATTTTTAAGAGAAAGAGTCCTAGTGATTCAGCTTAGCCTCTGATATGGTCTCACTTACATCAGATATTTTTCCTTGGTCTAATTGTCTCTAAACAGGAAGGAGAAGGATGAGACTGGCACATAGGGAAGCCGTCCTTAGGGACACTAACTGGTGAGGCAGGTTTAGATAAATGAGGATGTTACAGGTCAGCCACACTGACTGACATATCTAATAATACATGTATACTTTTGGAGGAATCATTCATAGGATTGTTTCCAGACTATAGAATAGCTAGCTGTGAGCAGGAATCTGTATGTCCAATTTAATTTCTGTGTGTATATATAAACTGAAAACCAAGTTCAAAAGAGATTTTTCAAACAATGAAAGCAAAAACTCCAAACAAGTAAAAATCAATAAATAACTATCTTGAGTAGTTTTATATAGCAAGACAGAGAAAATATTTTAATGGTTTATTATCCACATTCCTTAAGTAGCAGGAGCTAATAGAATTTGAATTTAAACATCTTACTACAAAGACTCATTACTCTTTCAGATTTGCAATTGTCTTTTAGAATTGCAATGCTAAATATTAATATTTAATATCCCTACTTGAATTCTGAAAACACCTAATTGCTCTGTGTGAAAAATTGCTTTCTTGCTAAATTTTGTATACACAATGGAAGAAAAAAAATACAGTTATATTGCTATTGATGTTATTTGGATAATGTGTTTATTTTAAAAACAAGACTGAAAAATAAAGTTTGTAATATAGTCCTTACTAAAAAAATTAAATAACCTTTTTCTGAAATGCAAGGTAATGCAGCTATCCACATTATCACATTATTAATAAACATGGAGGGTTTACTAGACCCTAATCAGAACACTGATTTTTTTAAAATCTGGCAATATAGTAACCTTTAGTTTTATGTCTTACTCTCCTCTCATCTGCTCCCTAAACAAAATTTTGTAATGTAACCTCGTTTTTAAGCAGTCAAAAGGAATGCTAGGCAATTTGATTTTGGGAACTCTCAAATTTCTGAATTTCATCATTTAGCTATAATGAAAATGTTAGGGGTAAGAATGGTGACACAAAATCAGGGTTGACAATGGAATTAAAGGTTGTGAACAGGATTCTTATGTGTTTAAATTTCCCTTTGTCCTTTTTGACAAAATATAAAAGTACATCATTTGAAATAGATGTCACTAGCAAAAGTAAGTATTTTTTTTAATCAGGTAAAGAAAAAAATACATGCTCTAAGATGTAAGTACGAATAGAAATTGCTTTGCTTTAAAGTGTCGGGATGATTGGAACCATAAATCTATAAGCACAGTGTTCTATCACTGTCTGTGAGTAGTCCCTTTGTGACTTTTGATTTATGTCAGGCACGTTTACCAACAATACCCAAAGTTCTCACTGTCTTCAACTGTATAAATCTTATATATCTACAATAAAACAGAGCTACTCAGATAGTCAATAAAAATGTCAGATAAAATCAGTTTTCCATATCTGATGAAATAATAAAACCAAAATGATATACTTCTATTTACAACAGATGCTGAATTGTAAAAATAATGAACTGGATGAATAATTGAAAGTTTGAAAGACATGTTTCAGTTCTTTATGAATTAATAGTTAAACATATCCTAGAAATGAAGACAGTAGTTGGAATATAGTTTTATTTTAATTTTATTAATTTATATTTTTATTCTTAATAAATATTCATTGAATAAGGATGGATGAATCATGTCATTGCTAAAAGAACTAGGTTGTGCACAAACTTGAACACGCTTGAATAATAATGACATATTCCTATTATGAATCTAAGTACTTTTGAATGACAAAGATAAAAACAGAGATAAGTCTAAGGCTTATGTTTAATTGGAATATTGATTATATGATAGGAAAATATCCCTTTCATATTAAATCATTTGGCTGTTATAAACTTGTTGAAATATATTTAAAAGATACCATGTTGTTTTATAATGTTCTGTCTCAATTTGAGTATCATATTAAAGTTATACATAAAATGCTTTGCTGCATACCTATAATATATAACACAGATATAAATTTTTAAATATATTTGCATTAATAGGAATCAAATAGAATAACATTAAAAAGTAAGTGAAGTACAAGAGAATAGCAAACTCAATTTAATTTCTCCTTGATGCTAGAGAATGAAAAATAATTGATACCACAGGAAAAAAGAGAGAGAGAAGAAATGTCATATGGCAACCCTGAGGGAATGAGACATAGGACAGATTTGGGAAGGGTCTCTATCATCCACCATGAGTTTCACAGGCAGAGTGCTACCTGTGGGACCCTGCTGTCCCAGAAGCAGGATAACATATTTTTTTCCTGAAGGGAAGAGATGCTGAGAGGGTGCCTGAGAACACTGGAAGTATACAGAGTTAAGTGTTCAGAAAATACTGAGTAAGATGGAATCAATGGTGTTCCAAACTACCATCTATGCTCCATTTTATGGAATTCCTGCAGTGAATCATACACTTACCACAGTTTCTAATAAGCCCAGAGGCAGTAACAAAGTACAAAATGATTGCATTTCAGTTCAAAAGGCATAACATAACCTAATCATTTAAAAAAATCAAGAAAATTTAAAGTAGGAATATTCTTCAAAATAACTCATTTTTTATACTTTAGAAATGGTAACATCATGAACAGGGAAGAACTGTTCAAGATTAAAGGAATTTTAGAAAAGACAATTAACTGTAATGTATGATGCTAGATTAATTTTGAATCAGAAAAAAATTAAATTTTACTCTATAGAACATTATTGGTCAACAGGCAAAATTTGTGTTTAAAATTATATATTGTATCAATGTTAAAAATACCAATTTTTGTTAGGTATACTGTGGTTATGCAAGAGAATGGCCTTGTACTTAGGAGATGAAGGCTGAAGTATTTAAGTGTAAACTGGCATGATATCTGTAATTTACTTTCAAAAGGTTCAGACAGCACTGGAAATACTACAGCCAGAGGGACAAAAAGTGAGCAACTGGTGAATCTAGGTGAAAGGGATAGGTGGTCATTCTATTCTTACAACTTCATTTCAAAATAATGAGTTAAAAACAAAAGACATGGGAGTTCCCTGATGGTGTAGTGGGTTAAGGCTTCGGCGCTGGCACTGTCAGCGCTGTGGCCTAGGTTCGATTCCCAGTGAGGGAGCTACCCACATACCAAAAAGAAAAAAAAAAAAAAAAGGAAAACAAAAGACGTGACAAACATTTGTGTTTCAGGCCTGACAATGGCTAACTCTATGAACCTTTGAGCCTGTTTCATCCGTAAAATAAAAATAATCTGTCCCTTCCATCTAACAAATAATCATAAGAATCAGTGAGATAAGGGTTTCACACAGCACTGTTTACTTTTTTTTTAATTTGGACAAATATTTTATAGGTAAGAAAAGAGTGATTTTTTTTAACCAAGCTACACTTACATCACACATATGAAATTTAGTTAAATATCAGATCATTTAAAACTTGAGCTTGTGTTTGTTAATTCTAATGTTGTATTTCTAATAGATAATAAATATCAAATTCAGTGGTACCTTCGTAATCTACTTTCTCCCTTTCTCCTTCTTCTCTCTCCCTCTCTCCCTTCCTTGTTTTCTTCCTTCCTTCCTTTTTAGTTCCTTCTGCCTTCCCATCTTTTTTCTCTTCCTTCCTTCCTCCTTCCCTTCTTTTCTTTTTTCTCTTTCTCCTGCTCTCCCTGTCTCCCTCCCTTTATCTTTTTCTTTCTCCCTCCCTTTCTTTCTTTTCTTCTCTTTCTCCTTCCCACCCCACTGCTTTTCTTTCTTCCTTCCTCCATTTCTCCCTCTCTTCTTTCCTCTCTCCTCTCTCCCTCCCTCCTTCCCTCTTTCCCTTCCTTCCTTTCTTTTTGTTCCTTCTTCCTTCTTTTTCTCCCTCTGTCCTTCCTTCCCTCCCCATCTTTCTGCTTTGCATGAGGGATTGACCCAGCCAGTCATCCTAATCATTTATCCTTGAAGGGTTCTCTATGGGGCTTTGATAAGAGTGTGTCTATTTGACCATAACCTTTTATGTTACTTGCCTTTCTTCTCCAGTAGCTTGTCCCCCAGGTGATTTCCTTGCTACCCTTCTCTTTTTTATTCTGGGATCACATGTAATTAAGTCATTTCAAGATGACTTCACAGAAGTCTCTCTCTTACACACTCACACTTTTGCTTGAACAACATGTAGATAGTTGTAATGCCCTGCTTCATACTATATAGGCTGTCCTTACCGCACTGTACATAGTGTGCCAGGACCTCCAGTTCTCTAAGACCAGAGTGAGGCTATCTGCACATCAGCATGTTTTTCAGTTCTGTGAAATGAACTAGCCAAAAAAGGAAACTATAAAAGGAGAGGCATTCTGGTATAGGTGAGAAAGAGAGCTTCAGGTAACAGGAATAGTGGGGCAGTGTTTTATAGTAAGAGAGAAAGACACTTGGTATCCATAACAACTTGAGATAGCCATGAATGAATTGATTTACAATTGAAGAAAGAGAAGATGCAAGATGGAAGCAGGAAAAGATTGAGGGAGAGAAAGAGGAAGAGAGAGAGACAGGGAGAGAAAGAGAGAGAGGGTGAGGGAGAGAGGAGTGCTCAGGTGCTCAGCAGTGAGGTTTGCTCATTTATCATAACAATAAAATAGAGCACCATATACCCTTTTCTCCTCATTAGAATAGAAAGCTCTTCGCCTGAATGGAATATCACTTAAAAATAAATTTTAACTTATTTTGATAAATTGGTCATTCAAGAACATTTGGGGAAATACACACTTATAATAAAATCTGGCTTGCAGTATCACAGAACAGTATGCATTAATGTTTATAAATTAGTCAAAGGCTCCCACAGCAGAAAGAGCTAAATTCAAGTTTAAATAATACTTTCTTATTAGCTTGAAAGATACCCCATATGGTTAGATTATGCGAGATATTGAGAAAAGTAACTAAAAACCAATTCACCAAGTTTGTAAAATTAAATATGCTATACTCTAGGTAATCTTAATATTACTCAGTCACCGTAAATCAAGTTAGTCTTGAGATTTTAAGTGAAGGCAAATGGTCTTCTATTTACAAATGTAATTTAGTCTCCTGAGTAGGTAATCTTGTTAAAAGATTGTCAGGATAATTGAAATTGATTCGTGTTTACTAAACACAGTGAATACTAATCAAATATTAGACACTGAAAGGTTGCAGGTGTTTAAACCTTTGACAGACACCATGGGTGCTTTATGGAAGGATTTTTTTTTCCTTGTCTTAGAGATCAACAGTGCTTTTCGGCCTTTTCTTTTAACTATATAAGGAGAAAATAAGGAGAGATGGCCTACATATTTCTTTCATGAAATGTTTTGTTTGAGGAATATTTGGGAGACTTTGGGACTGGCTTGGAGGGGATTATTTATGTTTTATTTCCATTGCTATAAATAGCACATGTGCTTTTCCATTTGCTTAACTCCATTGCAGGTTTGCTATTCTTAAGCACTCATAGCATCACTGAGCTCCACATAAAAGCTTTTGTAGGAGACAGACATTACCAGGCAATCTGAATAATAGGTAGAAAACAAAGCGTGATGGCTCCCCGGACCTGGCCTTGCAACTTGGCTTATCTCTGAAGCTCATATAGAAAGGACTGCATGCATCTTCTGTGCTATATATGTTTGGGCTCTATGAGGCTTAAAGAAACATTTTCCCTAATACAAAAATAAACCCACTATAATAATTCATTTTGGGGAAAATTTGCAGTTGCTTGTTAACCTGCTCCCTCATGCCCTGCAATATTCATTAGCAGATTTCTCTGTTTATAACTGATATTATATGGAAATGGTTATGGGAAGCTAACAGATGTAACCACTGAAATAAATTAGGAGCGAAAGTTCTGTTTTTTACAGATGGTTCTATTGAATATGTCTTTTTCCCTCCTCGACTTTAACATTTAGTTTTCTTTCAACAGAAAACTTTTCTTCACTGACTACGGGAATGAAGCCAAAGTGGAGCGATGCGACATGGATGGGATGAACAGAACAAGGATAATTGATTCAAAGACAGAGCAGCCAGCTGCACTGGCACTAGACCTAGTCAACAAATTGGTTTACTGGGTAGATCTTTACTTGGACTCCGTGGAAGTCGTGGATTACCAAGGAAAAAACAGGCATACTGTCGTTCAAGGCAGACAAGTAGGTATACTTTTGTTAGAAAATGCAGCCAAGGTAATAAAATGAATGGTATTATATGAGATAAAGATACAAAATATCAATGTTGAAAATTTCTTATGAAGTCAGGCTGCAGTGGATCATAAAGAGTATGATATATTTCCTATATGGGAGAATGTTCTTTTCACAGTGCCTTCCAAATATTGGAGGTGCCTCTCATTTTCTCTTTTGCTCTATTGAAAACAAAACACACAAAGTAAAATCCAACAAATATAAGACAGAAACACCAAACAAACAGAAATAAAAATGCTATACGAGTAAAAAAGGAAAGTACTAGAACAGGACAAATGTTTTGCCCTACTTAGAAAAAAACTAAGTAGTTCATTCATAAGAAACTGAAATACAATTTGTCTCATTTGGCATTAGACATATTTTGCTAACAAAAGCAAATATTTGTTCACAAAAGTATTATTATTATTTTAATAGGTTGGATTAAATTTTTATTTATTCTGTTGTATTCACATACTTCTTAAAACAAGAAAATCACCAAAGTCAAAAGTTTTCCCATCTGTATAAATTTTTCCTTACTGAATTACAAATTATTTGTTTTATTGTTTTCACAAATAACACTCAGTAAATACCTTAAGGAAATCTCTAAGTGGAAATCAGCCTTATTTACTACTGTACTTTTTCAAATTCAAATTTAGCTCACTGATTGCACTAATATCATGTAAAATTCTTCTATGGAGCTGAAATACGTGAATCTCTGCTTTTGCAATGCAAGGCAAAACTATTCTGTAATTATCCCTTAAGGTTACTTCTACTTTTTAATCATCTTTTCACAATGAAAAAATTTCCCCTTTCATGGCTTATATATAAATGCACTAATCTTAGTGGTTAAAAAAATAGAGTGCCCAATATTAGAGGTGAGGCCAGATATTTCTGATAATCTTTAAAATATTTATGATGGACCTTCTTTTTTTTTTTTTGTAGTTCCCTGGCTGGGAATCAAACCCAGGCTGTGGCATTGAGAGCACCAAAGCCTAGCCACTACACCACCAGGGAACCCCCGGACCTTCTTTCTTACCTATACATAATTAAAATTTTAAACTTTGAAACAAGGTTAAGGAATTTAAATGATTTTCCCATGATTAAAATTTTTTTAATGTCTGAAGTACGTGCCACTAAGTAATTCAACATATGCTTAATTTGCTACTAAGTAATCCAACAAAGATACATTTTTAAAGGTATTTGGGCTGTAGGAAGACTGGTTTGCCCACTACTTCAAGCTCCTGCCACATCTACTAGGGGTAGTTGCAAGAACAGGCATCAGTGTACTTATTTTATGGGGAACAGGCCCTTCTGAAAGAAGGTCGGAAAGCATTGAGTAACATTTGATCTTTATTGTGTTAACATGTTTCTTGTTTGTTTGTTTGTTTTGTTTTGTTTTTTACTATGATCAATTGTCTCATCTGTAGTTGTGCTTTCTTTCCTGGGATAGGAATTGGCAGTCAGGTAGAAAACAATGTGGGTATATCACAACCACACATTCTTAGATGGATGGCGCCAAACTCTGAGCAATATATGCATGAAGTTAATGATAATGGAAATCGAGTTCAGCTTCTTTATAATTTTCATTGAAAAGAAAAAGATTGACCAAGTCAAAATTGGGCCATTGGTATATTTAGTTAATATGATGTCAGCTATATGGAAAATACATGCATACTTACATACATGTGTGTGGACACACACACACACACACACACACACACACACACACACACACCTCTTATTAGGGAGTAACACTAATAGAGAAAAATATTATTTGGGCTTTAACATAAAATAATTCTTCCCATTAACTTCATTCTTTCATTTCTAGCCTCAACATGAAGAAATGAGATATAATTTAAAAAATAACATGAAAAAAACCAGTCTTCTTTTAATCATGTCTCATATAAGAAGATCAGAAATAGTAATGTTGAATCACATATGCTGGGGAGATAACAAATCAAATTGTTTTGCTTAAAGTACAAAATTGACAAGATTTGCTGATTGAAATAGAAATTTTGTTGTATAAAAATATTTACAGTGAAACCATGCATGCTTTCTCCAATTCTCTTAACTACAAATCTATACCAGAAGTGCACTAGAAGTACAATACAATACCAAAGAATAGTGACAAGTGCTTTTTTATCAATATCTTTATAGCAAATTAATTGACAGCTCCAGCAGAACCATTTTAAGTTAAGTATAACACAAGGGATACCTAAAAGTGATGTGCTTATTAGTACACGCCTTTATATAAGAAAATCAGTATACTTATTATTCCTCTGCCTTATTGGAGACTTTCTATGACTTCAGGATGTCTATTTGTCCCCAACGATCCCAAGACCTATGCCAAGGAGGGGGTTTGACCTGCTAAAATGCCACAATAGCAATAAACATTGTTATTCTCAAAGCAAACAGTTTCATTTCCATTATGAATAGCTTTTAGAAAGAATGCAGTTGGTGAGTAAAATGCTGACATTTCACTTACAATTATTCCAAATATGTGATTTTATTATTTGTCATTTTTCATGCTGGATGAGTGTTAGTCTAAATGTAACTTGATTTTAAAAATTGGAATTTTGAACTCATAAAACAAAATTTTAATGGTGCTTTCTCATTACTCCTTTCACAGGCAGAGCTGTGTTTTTGCAGATTCTATATACCCATGATTATATAAAGAAGCAGTCCATAAAAATACTCAATGTGTATATAACAGTGCCATAAACATTTAATGAATATGTTTAAAAGTTTGATTCTCACTAGCTTATGAAAACTAGATGCTGAATATATTTTTAAACATAAATAAAAATGTCCCCCTATGCATTTGCAACTGCTTTATTCATTATTACACAATGTTTTATTCTCAGAGAAAAAATTTAGATTAGTGAAATATTAAATTATTTGAGAGAAAATAGTAATATGCTGTGACTCTCCTACTATAAAAATTGTCTGCAATAGTAAATAGCAATTTGTTTTTCGTCAAGTCAAAAACAGCATAATTAAAAATCATAGTTATTTCTGCCCCTCTTTATAGGCCAGAAGTTTTTATGGTATAACTGTGTTTGAAGCCTATTTGTATGCAACCAGTTCCGAAAACTTCAATGTCATAAGGATAAACCGATTTAACGGTACTAATATTCATTCATTGATTAAAACGGAAAATGCTCGAGGAATCCGGATCTATCACAAAAGAACTCAACCAACAGGTAAGAGGACAAACTTCCTCATAGCCTTCATAATGGTGAATTAAATAGGGATGTGATCCTAGTGCCTTTGCATAGTATTAAAGGAGGTGAGTCCTAAATCCTCTGTTTTGATAACAAAAGTTTACACATATGCTTGATAGAATGGAATAGGGCTCCCTTTATAAATCTAAATGACAAAATTCTCGGTTGCTATTGAATCATTTCTACAACCACAGAATTGACATGATGGGTAGACATAGTTTCAGGAAAGTACTTTGAATTGTGGTGTATGAAGACAGGAAACCCAGATGCTGAGAGGTTTTTTTTGGAGGGAGGGTGGTATTATTTTGGGAGATAAATTTCAAATCAAGTGATTTTCTTACAGTATCTGTCTAGTTTTATTGCTGTTACTGTGGTCTTTTGACTTAACATCCCAATTGTTCTTTAGTACATATTAATTAAAAAATAAGTTTTAATGAGAAGACTACAATGTTTCTAAGTATATTTCAAAAACGCAAACTAGTTATTTTGCAAAATATGTTATGGATGCTTGTTCATCAATACAATTTAATCTCAATCATATATAGAATAATGTAATATAGAAAAACCACCACACAAAATTTCTAAAGTTTATATAATCCTTTTGTGTTTCAAATTAAATTAATTTGTAATTATCTGAACAATAGCATAACTTTAATTGAGGCTACGCATCATTACAAATATTTTTATAGTAAATTTGAATTTGGAATTCTGTAGATAACTTTGAATTTGGTATTAGAATTTATCATCTGCCAATTATTTATTGACCATTTAGGAGCTTTTCTAAAATATATTGGGAATACAGCAGTTAATAAAACAGGCAAAATACGTTTTTCTTTATGTAATTTGCATCCCAGCAATGAAGACATAATAAAAAAAAGGTAAATTATCACATTAGAAAAGTACTATAGAGAAAAATAAAACTAATGAAGATAAGGCGTGTCATGGATTGGGGTAGTTTGCAATTTTATATTTAATGGCCAGAAAAAGTTCTATTGAAAAAAATAGAATTGAATGAAGACTTGAAGTGATTGCAAGAAACAGGCATGAATACGGCAGGTAGAGAAGAGCAAGCACAAAGACTCTGAGGTTGTTCAAGGGGCACCAAGGAGGCCCGTGTGTCTGGAGCCATGTAAACAAAGGAAAGAGAAGTAGGTAAATGAAGTTGGAGAAGTAAAAAAGGACCATGGCAAGTAGGGTCCTGTAGACAATTGCAAAGGATTTTGTTTATACGTCTATCAGGATGGGTGTCCTTAGGGAGAATTAAGCAGAGGCATTTCATGAGCTGACTGACTTTTTAAAGGAATCAACGTGGCTAGTAGGTTGACAACACACTGCTGGGGACAAGGGTGGAAGGTTAGAGAGGATGGCAGATTTGACTAAGATGATAACAGTGAAGGTAGTAAGAAGTAGTTATTAGATTTAGGACATATTTTAAAGTAGAGCCAACAGGAATTTCTGTTGAATTGGAGGTGGGGTATACATTACAAAAGAGTCAAGAGTGATGACAATGGTTTGGGCTAAGCAATTAGAATAATTGAGTTATTTTTGAGACCAGGGAAACTAAGTATGGAGAATATTAGGAGGCAAAGTAAATGATGTAATTTTCTCATATTATTTCAAATAAGTATTATAGATTCAGGTGGAGATAACAAGGAGGTGTTTGAACATATGAGTCTGAAGTTCAGGGAGATGTCCAGGCTAAAGATAACAATTTGGCAGTTATGGTATAGATGACGTTTAATGGCATGGAAATGGATATAATCCCCAAGGAAGTAACTATAGATGGAGAAAAGTTTTAAATAATAAATACTGAGATACTCCAATAATGAAAGTTAAAAAGAATAGTGGGGAGGAAAAGAGGAGACTGAGGAGAAGCTCGATAATCCCAACTAGCCATTGGAATTAGCTGCATGGAATTTACAAGGATCTCACAAGAGCAGTTTTATGGTAAAAGAATGTCTGGGTAGAACAGATCTGTGAATGAAAGGGAAAAAAAGGAATTGTAGAAAACGAGGATAGGTAACTTTGAGAAGTGTTGATAAGGTGAAGCAGAGAAATAGGAAGCTAATTGAAGGATTGGTGTGGGCATTATAGTTAAATAAAAGAATTATTTTTTTCCTAACATTCAGAAATAATGGGCATAATGCAATGGAGAAAGCACAGATAATAATTAAAGTGAGAAAGTAGAGAGTTACTAAGTAGGTGAGAAGAGATGTAATTAGTACAAATATGAGGTGAGATAAGAAAACAAAATCAGGGAGTTCCCTGGTGGTGTAGTGGCTAGGCTTCAGGCTCTCAACGCTGTGGCCTGGGTTCGATTCCCAGCCAGAGAACTACCCACATTAAAAAAAAGAAAGAAAGAAAGAAAAAGAAAATAAAAGCAATAATCTTGTTGGGAAAAGAATAAAACTACATTTTACTAATTTTTTCAATTCAAAAATGAGGAATAAGAAAAAGAAAATCATATGGCACAATTTTTAAAACCATAACAGTTTTATAATTAAAATAAAATTGCCATGTTATTTGTCACAATTTCAAGCAAATTGTGGTCAAGAAGTATAATCACAAATACATAAAACATTACTGAGATTATTTCTACTACAGCTCTTTCTCCTCGACTCATTATTATTTTTCCAGTCTTCTCCATGTAGTAGTTTTGCTTTTTGTTTTCTTTTCTAACTTCTACACTCCTCAATCTGCACATGCAAATTCAGCTTCCTGCTTTTGACAATTTCAATAACACACACACACACACACACACACACACACACACACACTTGATTTTGTGGTAGGTTTCTCAAAATATCAGTGAACTCGAAATTGAAAAAAAATTGACTCAGCATTTTTCAGTAAAGGTAATCATGCATCACATTTTCGTCTCGGTTAGGTACTCATATAATGGATTATTTAAAAACTCCTTTCTCTGTTTAACTGCTTAACCTGGGATATTTCTACAGTATCTTTTATATTTGTAAGAAATGTGTGTTTTTAAAAAATACAACAAACATATACCAAGAAAAATCATGTTATTTATATTTTGCTTACATGTAAACAGTTTCAATTAATATAAAAGCATTATATCTCTCAGAATGGTGTTTTACATGTAGCCTTAGGAAGATTTGGCAAATACCTACCTACCTCTTCATCTAGGAGGGTTTAGGCTCTTTATAATTGACTATGGTTCTGAATGGTTTTGTATATCAAATATTTTCTAGGATTCCTTTTCCTGCACTGTAAAAGTTTTGACATACTCATGCATATAATTTTCTTATCCTTGGAGAATTTCAAGTGTGCTGTTTTTTGTTTGTTGTAGTCAGAAGCCATGCATGTGAAGTGGATCCATACGGAATGCCAGGGGGATGTTCACACATCTGTCTACTCAGCAGCAGTTACAAAACGCGAACCTGTCGCTGCAGGACTGGCTTCAACTTGGGAAGTGATGGGAGGTCATGCAAAAGTACGTTGTTAAAATCAAACATTTTGCCAGCAGCTACTGCTTAAGAATAGGGTTTTTAGTATTAATTAGCAGCATTAATATCAGTAATAACATGAGATTTCAACAGGTGAAATCTGCCTGCAAATATGTAGCAGTCACTTAGCCACTTTTCTCAAAATCAGTATTTTGTATTTGGTTTGTCATGTGAGTGAGTGTGTGTGTGTGTGTGTGTGTGTGTGTGTGTGTTTGACAATGTCAGTGAGAAACCTAATTGGGCTTTAGACTGACTGATTTACAGATTGTCAGAAACATTCTTAGGGAAGATTTTTAGGAAGATCTTTTCCTTAGTTCCTTAAAGAGTGTTTTTGGTCTAATAGCTCAAATCATTGGTTAACCTGATACTCTCTTATCTGAACCAAGACATGGCTCCTAGTAATAGGTGTATGGTTTAGTCCAACAGAATTTACACAAAGTAATTCTTCACTCTATCTAGTATCATGTGGAATGAAATTAATTTCATTAGGTAATATCCAAAGCAAATGGAGTTATGCTAAGTAAATAATCTTTTTAACAATTTTATTTAGAAGCTTTCTAAAAGTCATATCTTTGTTTTATTTTTGAAATATGCTAAAATAACTGAATTTTACTTTAAATAGGCTAATAAATATTTTTATAAATACTTTTGTAAGTTTAAATTTTTACACATAAATTAGTTAAGGTCTTTACTTGGGATATTTATAACCAAATATAGTAGAATGGTCCTTTTAGAAATGGTATTCAGGTGGAGTCTGTTTTTAAATATCCCCAGATATTATAATTTTTAAAGTTATGATGACTGATTTTTACAATGTCCATTTTGTCTTCAATTTCTTATATCAATGGCTTCTTATTTCTGTCAGTGCTTTCTCTCTGCCATAGTTTCTATTTTCTTGTCATGTACTTGCTGATGACTATGAAATGAAACCAATGAAATTCTTATAATTTTAAGGTTAAATAGGTAGAATTAATAGTACAAATACTTCAAAATCAAGACCCTAAAAGGCTCCACTGTGATAAAATATATGCATTTTAGTATTTTGTTTTTATTTGTTACTTTGTATTAAATGTTGCTTATGTAGAGTTATCACACCTAGTGTTCAAGAGATCCTCTGGATAATTGAGGGTGCTGTATCAGCAGTCACAAAAGGCGAAATTGTGTGCATGTGTGTGTATTTGTGTGTGTGTGTGTGTGCACATATGCGTGTGTATGCATGCATATGTGCACACAGTCTTTAAACAGGTCAGGTTACCACTTGGGGGTGATTGCATGTTACACAAAAATACAACCATACACATGTATGCATATACATGTACATACATACATGTACATGTTTCAGTGTGTATATATGTATATAATAAGTATAATATAAATTATGTATTATACTGATCATAATGAAAAAAATGTAAGATCACAATTGCTTAAACTTCAATACCCCTAATTTACTGTATCTATCAGGTCACATTTATACTAACAGAAACACTTCTAGATATTTTAAACAAAAAGGATCAAGGATGAATAGAATAGGTACTTACAAAATCCTTGAAAAATCTGAAGCAACATCTTCTAGAATGGGTCCTCAGAACATTCTTCAAAATCACCGTCATACTAGCCTGGCTTGAAGCTAGAACATCTGCCAAATCAGAAGCCAGGGAATCAGGAAGCTAACAATGGCAACAATTAACTTGAAAAACACCCCATTGTAGCTGAGACGTAGAGATGGGAGGCTTGCACCACAGCTATGAGCTCCAGAAATCCATCACAGCTGATGGTACAGTACTGCTAAACAAAGCAATACCAAACCCAACAAACAGACATCCTCTTCTGTGACGTTTGATATACACAAAAGAAGAAGACCAACATGGAAAACTTCAAATCTCCATTCAATAAACTCCAACAGAAGCAGCAAAAAGTCTCATTTCCCTATTCTAAGCTTGAACTAAAACATTTGATTGAGTTACTTAAATCAAAACCAGAACCATGACTATATGAGTGTCAGTGCAATGTCAGTTTTACTTTTTAATTGTATACAGTAAAGGAAAACACACTAAATAAAACTTTAAAGTAGGTATTGAATAAGAATTATGACTCTTTAATCATTTAGTCAATAACAGGGGAAATAGTTACCATTTTTATTTAAAATATACATACTCAAAGGTATATACACACATATATACACCCACATTATACCAGTGAGGTACCAGTTTTACCAATTGAAATATCAATTAAAGACAAAAACAAAATTAAATGTTAGTAAGAATGGGCATGGTAAAACCAGCATTCTTAGGCATAGATAATAGAATTGGAAATTGGTGTAACTATTGGGAAAACATTATCACATACAAAAGACATAAAACTGATATAACTATAACAACTTATCCCACTTTTGATTGAAGAACTCTATTGTAAATGTACTTATAGTAAGAAAAACACAGAAATAATCTAAATATTCAATAATTTGCAAGTAACTGACTGTATTAAATTCCCTTTTTAGTAGGAAACATGATGTTGCTATTGAAAATAATATTTTAAAGACTTTTTAATGACACAACAAAACACTAAACTTTTAAAAAATTAGGTACTAAATATATATATATATAATATTTCTATTGAAAAAGTATATATGCATGTAAAGTTGGTAGAACATATTCAGAAATGTTAATTTACAAGTTAATATACACTACTTTAATTAATATATTGGGAGTTCCCTGATGGTGTAGTGGCTTGGGGCTTCGGCGCTAGCTGTCGGCGCTGCGGCCTGGGTTCGTTTCCCAGCCAGGGAGCTACCCACATACCAAAAAGCAAAAAATAATAATAATAATAATAATATATTTAAAAAATATTCTTAAAAGTAGGTAGACACTAAAAGGCCATGAGGTCAATGAGGAAGAGTGATGTTAATATTATTTACCCAGTAATTTCATTTCTGGAAATATATACTAAGAGATCATCTAAGAAAATATATATAATAAGTTGAAAAAATGCTTATTTCAATTTTATTGTGATAACAGAAAGATAAAACCAACTGAGGAATGATTTAGTAAATTATCACATATTATACTGATCATACTTAATGTGTCCTAAAATAATGAATCAACATAGAACATAATTTCAATACTAAGATGTAATAATAAAAGTAGACTATAAAATGAGTATCCTCTTCTATATAAGTAACTGTGAAGTAGAAAAATAGCTAGATAAATTAAATCCGAAGTAGTCACACAAAAGAATGCAATACAGCAGTGAAAATAAATGAACAATGACTACAACCACCATAAAAGAATCTCAAGAATATTGCAAGAATAAAGTTAATTCATAGAATTCACAATTAAACAATCTACTCTGGGAAATACATATAGCATATGTACTAAAACTATTTCAGAAAATACATGATAAACACTGATAAACACAATAATCAGAGTATCAGATGTCTCTGAGATGGAATTGGGTTATATTCATGCCTTCCAATGTTCGGGAAAGAATCTTAAAATCTGTGCTAAGTACATGGAATTTGTTTTACTTTTATTCTTTATATATTAAAATGTTATATAATTGAGTCATTTGTATTCTCAGTTTTTTTTTTTAATGAAACAGCATGTTTTTCCTTGCATTTATATCTTATGTTTGGGCTACCGTTGGCCATTACAGAAGAAGAATTACCTTGGGCCACACATAAAATACCCTAACACTAATGGTAGCTGAGGGGCTAATAAATAAGGTTGCCAAAAGAATCTCATAATATGTTTTAAGAATTTGTGTTGGGCAACATTCAAAGATGTCCTGGGCTGCAGGTTGGACATTTCTGAAAGTATTTCCTTTAAAATTATAGAGACTCTGTGCCCTAGAAATTGGAGAACTTTGCATATATTTTCATATAAAAGTCTGAAGGAGTCTATTACTCTACAGAAAAAAACTACCTTGATTTTGGCATTTTTAACCCAGGAAGCAGTTAATTTTTTTTTATTTTTTTGCGGGATATTATTTATTTTTCTGTTTTTGATAAGGGTTGTTTTATATGTTGGAGTTGATGACATACAGCATCAAACTCTAACATTCTGATTAAGATGTGAAGAAAAAAATGATACTGTAACTGGCATGAGATTTCATTTGTTAAAAAAATAAGTGAGATGATTAAAAAACTGTAATATACATATATTCACATGCAAGTGTGTGATGCTGTGTCATTGTTTTATTTACCTCTGACACTCTGTAGATGCAAAATGTGACTGGGATTTTTTAAATGTATATACTCTGAATTTTTAACATTGTCAAACATAATGAATGCTATAGTTCCTATCTACAAAATGTGTTAGATAGATTGTCTGGAATTGTAAAATTAAATGTGCTGGATGTTTTGATAAATGTCCATTTTACAGTTACAAGTTTTTCAATGATCTGTCATGTTTTTGCTATACAGACAGTAACAGACAAAAGAATAATTAACTAAATAGTACCCATTCACAGAAGTAATTTCTGTTTTAATTAAAGTAATGCAATTACCTGGCCTTTTTGCATCAAGATACATTTGGCATAATTTAGAGTTTAATTTTTGGTATTGAATTTTAAAAATGCTACTTGTGCCAGTTAATTAAACAGTGGCATTATGCAGTATAAGGACGATTAAACAGCATCAGTTGTTTCTGTTTGTAATCTTTCTTCTGCAGGACCAAAGAATGAGTTGTTTCTCTTTTATGGGAAAGGACGCCCAGGAATTGTTAGAGGAATGGACTTGAATACCAAGATAGCTGATGAATACATGATCCCCATAGAAAATCTGGTAAACCCTCGTGCTTTAGACTTTCATGCAGAAACTAATTATATCTACTTTGCTGACACCACCAGTTTCCTAATTGGCCGACAGAAAATAGACGGCACAGAACGAGAAACCATTCTGAAAGATGGTAAGTGACAATGTAAACATTAACATCAAACTGCGCTGAGATAAAGCAATTTAAAAGGAAGATCCAATGTATATATCAAACTGACTTTCACCAGAACCCAAATTACTGTTGATTTAAAAATATTTGTTAATTTAATGATATTATTTCCACATATTTTTCACATACCAGCATTTTAAACCTTTAAACCTTCATTATAAAATTGAACTTGCATCTTCACAGGAATTGAACTATTTATCCACTTTTGTAGAAAAGTATAGATTTACAATCATATACTTACAGTTCTATATGACAGAACATAAGATGTAACAGGACTCTAAGTAGAGACTTTTGTAATATTTGATTCTCACTAGAACATTGGTCATGTCACTCAAAGTGCATTAAAAGTATCAATGTTCTCATTGTCATCACAATTCTTGCATAGTGATTACTTTATAAATCATTAAAATTTAGTTCTCTAAATTTTTTAAGAGTTGCCCTTGAAATAACAGTATCTGCAGAGACATTTTAATTGTGTATACCTGTTTTTATGTCAGATATATGCAAACAAATATGCCTGCACTTTATTAAAATCAGTGAATTTCATAAATTACTTGGCTTAGGAGAAAAGCAATCAAGTAACAAAATATATATTTAATAATCAAGGAAATTAAATTTTTGTCTGGCTGCTAGTCACTATTAGCATGTTAACTAATGATTCTGAACCTTGGTTTGCTCATGTGTGTGTGTGTGTGTGTGTATACACACACACACACACACACACACACACACACACACATATATATGATCTGTTTACTTCCCAAATATTTTAAAAACCTTGATTTCACAAACACTAATTGTAAGCTTATTTTGTGAAGGACACTCTGCTACCTATTACAGGAGATAAAGTGATATTAGGAAATGGCTACTGTGTTTAGGCATTCATAATCTACACCTGGAGATAAATAAGCACACAAAAACATAAAAGGTTTGCAGCATTTAATTTAATTAATAAATTCAAAGATAGCCCAAGGAAATACATGATTAATGGAGAACATCCATTTAAGGAGAACTCACAGGAAGGAAGAAATGTTTTCACATGGGGATTCCAATAGAACTTCTTTGTGCAGGAGGTGGTATTTTGCCTAGATCTTAAAGGAAGAATATTAAAGAAGAGGAGAGGATATTTCAGCAAGCAGAAAGTTCATAAAAAACAAACCAGAACAAAACAAAAGCACACTCTATAGAAAGAGAATGAGAGAAACATTAAGTGGATTACTACAGGAAGTTTTGTTTACACGTAATAGTGACAGAGTGAAAGATGGTGAAATGAAGCACGTTAAATTGTAAAGTGTCTTGGGTAAAATCCTAAAGGGGTAAGAGACAGAAAATGCTTTTGAGCCCAAGAATAATGTGAATGAAAAGATATTTTAGGAGAATCAATCTGATGGTGGAGTGCAGAATGAATCACAAAGAAGGAGAGAAAATAAAAGTAGAGAGACAGACTAAAATTATTCATCACATCGCTGGTGATCTCTCCTTTCTTTTAGAGGAAATGGGGACACCATAAAAAGATTTTTCATTCATCTCAGGTTCACTCTAAATCAAACCTTTAATGATAAAAGCACACTTTCCAGGAGTGACAAACGAAGGCCTAAACTAAAAAAAAATCCCTATTTTTGTCTCTTTTTTTGTCTAATTAGAGTTATGATTTTTACTTTAAACTGGATGTGGCAGAGGCTGTCGGCCTACCTTTTCTGTAGTGGGTATCACATGATAGTCACTTGACAATTTTAGAACCCTGAATGTACACATTCGCTCTAAGTAGTAGATGCATTTGGAGTGGTCTAATTTTGACCTAGACATGTTCAAGAGGCACTGAAATGTAATACAGAGGGTTCTTGGTTTCTTTTCAAAAAGTGTCGGTTCCTGGACTGTGACTGAATGGTCTAACTAATAATCCTAACTTGGGCAATAATATCTTATCGATGACATTGGTGGTCCTTTGCATTCCACCACAGCAACAGAGATAAATTCTAATAGCTGCTTGACTGCCAGGCACCTTTGTACAGTTTTGCTTTGGCAGTATGAAGATTATGAGAACATTTCATAAAGATTCATACCTTAAATATATTTAACATTTTGATATTCCTATACAAAGAATATTAATGTCTTTTATTAGTTTATCTTTTTTTTTCTTACCAGTTAAGGAGAATAATAATAGACATTATGATATAAGATTAGCATGTCAAAATAGAACTTAACATTTGGCAAATTATAATTTGTGATTTATTTTTAAAATTTGTGATTCTTGAAATTAGAAAAATCAACTTCATTGTGAATTCATTCATTTAGCTGGAGCATCTACTATCCACAAATTATTATTTAAGCTTGGTAGAAATTTTGAGTCTTAGAAAAGTTTGTATAGTTTTAAGTACAAAGCTGCAAAGATTTTGCTGTTTGTAAATAAAACATAAATATTTTGGGTATCTATGGGTAAACTCAGATCTTTTCTATAAAGATTAAAAAAGACAACAGCATTTCAAAAAGAGACCCATTTCCATTCATTCTTTGATTTTTTTTTTCTCTAAAGTTTATTGAAAACCAGCTAAATGCCCTCCAGCCTTTGTGGAATCTTGTGAGCTAAAATAGTAGTAGTTAAATAAATGAGAAAGGAAAATTATCCATCTTAACAACAACTAAAAATATCTATGAAATCAAAACATTAGTAATATAATAAAAATAGACTTTCTATAAGGACAAAACTTACCGATCTGTATTATTTTTAACTCTCTAGAATTTTGGCTTTTTTTTTTGTATAATTCATACACTATTTTTTAAAACTTAATTACTTGATTTTTAAAAATTTTTGTTTACAATAAATATTCATTCAACGTCTTCTCTGGGTTAGGTGCTGTTCTAGGTGACAAGAATCTTGCCTTAAACAGGACAAAGCTTCATATTTGGCTTATATCTAAATAGTGAGAGGCAAGTAGTAAATAAACACATAATTGAACAAAATAATGATAAGTGCTATAAAGAAAATAACATAGGATACTGTGGTAGCAAGTAAAAGAAGATATCATTGTGAGACAATTATAGGCTAAGAGATCAGGGAATTTAAATTAGCCATTCTTGTCAGAGGTAATTGTTACTATCTCTAAGAGAGCAAAATAGATGTTCTTTATAAGATTGAATGCAGTTTTACTTTCTTGGGTGTCTCATGCAAGGTTCACTTTTTACTCTAGTAGGAATCATAAATTTAAGCAGAAAAGAAAAGAAAACATAACAATGATAACTTACTATTCAATTTATTATGCATGTATTCTATTAGTGCAGCACTTGTTTTAAAACTATATAAATTAACAAGTTTGTAGTAATTTGTTAGAATAGCCACAGGGACTTAACACAAATTCTGTGCTCTTAAACATTTTGCTATATTGACCTCATATAGTTCTTATGGTGCTTTCAAAGGAGAAAACAATAAATAATGTTGGACAGGATGCAAGAGGAGTTCACTTTTTTGATATTATGACTAGAAATATAGCCTAGAAGAAGAGAAAACAGTTTTTCTATGCCAAACATATTCTCCAAATGACATGTTTAAAGTTAATGTGTTAACATACTATCAAAAGCTTATGCCATATTTACATGATTGCTTGTCCAGCACCTGAAAAGTCAAGCACTGTTCTTCATCTCAGTTCCACCGCCAGCATCTCTGTACTCCCCCTTTGGATTTTAGAATCCAACAGTTTCTCCAAGTATGTGTTGAAATATATGAATTATTATTTGGTAATTTATCACCGACACACACACACACGCACGCGCACGCACACGCACACGCACACACACACACGAGACCTCCAGAAAATTTTGCAGGCTTCTACTCTAACCAGTCCTAAAACAGCCAGATGTAACAAATTACAAATTACAGGATGTGATCTGTTCCCAAATGGCAAGAGTAATATTATCATCTTATGCACCCAGAGCTCTCGGCTTTTGTTAGTTTTCTATGAACTTCACCATTGTATAACTCACTGGGGATTACTAGTGCCTCACAAAAATTGAGTTTTAACAGTTATGAAACATGTTACACTAATGAATTATATTAGAAAGTTCTCATGAACTTTAAATAGTGATTATGCCTTACAAAACTTTTTAAAATTAAGAACAAGCTTTTACTCTGCTGTTAGATTATAGATGAATATCAATTTCATTTTTTCTGACTTTAACTCTGAACCTTATCACAAAGGAAAGGTCAAAGACAATGAGACATATAGACTCAGGCCAACCATTAAAGGAAATAATGAAAACATTTGTCAATCATGAGACATTTTCTAATTAAAACTATTGAGAAGAGATTTGTGAGTGTTAGCAACTCTTGAGAATCTTTGGATATTGTCCCACTGAGTAGCAAATTTATACCCTATTTACAAATACTGATTCCTTTGACTATCAATAGGATGTTTTTCTGGAATTTACTGGAAATTTGAGTCTTGAAAACATGGATTCAATTTCAGATTTAGTTTGTAAATAGATAGTCCTCATAATTTTTTTATATTTTCTCATAGTATATGAAATATTAAAAAAAACTTTAAGCCAATCTACATCTTTTTTCCTGAAAAGTTGACAGGGAAATGAAAAGGTCGATATCTGGGTTCTGCAGTATATTAAGTCATAAAAAATGGAATTGACCATGTGGTTGATAGGTTTTAATAAACATGGAGAAGACATCTTTCCCCTTATTTGTTTTCACCCAATATAGCCATGTATATGAGGTCAGACATTTAATTTTGCGAACTCCTCCTAGAAAAAGCCCTCTATACCTCATTGCTGAATATCACTATGGTCAACTTTGAAGTACTCTCCTTGGGAAGCTATGTACTGATGCCAGCACCTAGTCCACTCTTCACCAAGTTGTTTTGCACAGTGCTGCCAACTTAAGTGCATGGGGGCAAGTTCGTGAACTTAATTTTCATATTTTGGGAACAACAACAGATCTGATGGCCATTCCAGAAAAAGAGTTCCAAAATTGCTTTGAACGGTCAACTAGGCACTGTCATTGGTGCATAGCTTCCCCAAGGGGCGTATTTCAAAGGTGACTGTAGTGTTATTCAGCACTTTTCCTAGGATGAGTTTGAGAAATTAATTGTCAAAACTTGGACATATGTGTAAGTGTCAACAAACAGTATCCTATACACATATACCCAACCCCCGACGCACACAAGGTTAGAATAGCTCTAGAAAGTTTCATTGAACAGTTTTTTATCTTGTAAATGTTATGTTACTCATAAGGTCAAAATCGAAAATGTGAAAAAGCTCAGTAATCTCCAAAGTTCCACTAAATTATTATTACAAATACATGTAAGTGTTATATTAATAAATATTTTAATCAGTAGATTTTTTTGCACAATTTAAATGAATTGCCAGTTTTGTCATGAATCAAAATAAAATAAATGCATTCAACTCAATTCCTAAATTATTCTTACCATTATGTGATCTGTTACTTCAGAAATCACTTTGGAATCCTTTATTAACCTAGGACTACTGTTATGAACATGACTATAATTGCATTATTGCTTAGATTAGTACATTTTTTTTTATTTTTTAAAAAATTGATAAGTCATCCTTTGCTGACTTTACTGTTGTGGTTCTAAAGTAGAAAATTGTAGTGCACATTATAAGGCCAGATAATATCCACAAAGCAAGCAGAACAAATTCCTATGAAACTAGCCACTACATAAAGATTTTAGGAAAGTGGTAGTAGTCATAATCTGTGTAAAAAATATGTTGAAAAATATGACTGTGACCTATCTAAAGTATAACTTTATTTTTCCCTCCCACTGACTTTAAAAATATATTTGATGGAGTAAAATTTCCTACCCCACAGAAAAACTTGGTTAAATTTTTATTCTTTCTGCTCATAATTAGGCAACGAGACAGGCTTCTCACTCACTTTAAGTCAGCCTCAATTTGGTAATTAGAATGCTCATTCCACTGTAGATACATATATTATAATTCTAAATGTAAGGTATTATCAAGTCTTCCCCACTCCTTACTGTGTTGTCTTCTTGCAAGAAGCCTAGAAAATGAAGACAAATTTGATTAATTCTCTTTCTGTACTCTGCCTTTATCTTCCTCACCATTCCTCCCAGTAGTCAGTTTGTAATTCCCACTTCCTTCTCACCATTAGTGGAGGGAGGTAAGAGTGTTGAGTAACAATGAGTTATATGGAAATAACAAGGATCTTGTATGAACTGGTCCCACTGTAGACTGGCCTCTCTCTGAGCCTGACAGATCTTTAACATTTACTCTCTTGAGGGGTATGGATTATATGTGTGTCTGTATGTCAGTGTGTGTGCATGTGTAAGGTATTCTGCTGGATCCCTCTAATTTAATTTCCCTTAGTCAAGGTGTATGGAACTCTATGCTGTGATTTTGCATCCCTGAATCATCTTTGGTATGCATTCTTTCGTTATTTGAGTCCCTCTACCCAGCTGGGCAACCTTGTGCTGAAGACATCCCTATGCTAGCATTTTCTACTTCACATTTGGTCCACAAAATTATTTACAAGCCTTCTACTTAGATAAACTCTGAGAGTGTAAAAATACTGCAAATCAGTCACCACTATTCTACCAGCAGCGTCTACGTCAGCTTTTTCAGGTGTGGGGGATATGGTGGGTTTCCTGTCCGTGAGTTACACAGGAGTCTCGTTCATGTCACGTGGTATGCCTTCAGTATCTCTCATGAACTCAGTGAAGGGAACTACTTGTGTCAGTGTTTCCCCCAAATTCTAAACTCTCACATTAAACCACCTTAGCTTTAATAATTTATTATTTTAGCTTTTTAAAAAATTTTGCTTTTATGGCAGTAGCCCCTTCCTCCTATGTTCTGCCAAAGGTAAAACACTTCAAGATTATTGGGCTTTCTCATATTGTTACGTGTTTTAGTATTCTTTTGCAGCTTTGTGTGTCCTAGATGAAGACCAGTTCTCAGTGTCTCTAATTTATTAATGCAAATAAGAATTTGAAAAACTAGGCAAAAATACAAAGACTGTCTGGAAAATATCAAGCTATGTCATATGAAAAATAGAGGCATTTATGGCTCAATTTTTTTCCAGACAGCCCTCGTATTCCCAACATATATAATAGAAAATACTATTTCACAAAATAAAGACAATGTGTCAGAAAAGTGTTTAAAAAGTATTTGTCAAGGCAATTCACAGAATAATAAAAATTTTCTAATTAGGCATATGGAGAGGTGCTCAATGTCATACTAATCATGAAAATTTAAATTAACACAATAGCATAACTTTTACCACTTTTACCAGGTTAAAAAATATAGAAGGTTGGTAACTTGTAATGTTAGTGAGACAATAAAAAAATGAGTATTCCCCACACTATTGGGGAAAATATAAATTATTATAGCGGTTTTGAAGCATTATTTAGTCCTATCTATCAAAATAAAATTTTACCTAATGGTCATCTCAATACTCCACTATTGGTTATCTATCCCCTCCTATTTTTATCCACAAGGTAGGAACCCGGGTTTTATAAGAGTTAAGGAACGTTCTCTTATAACTCTCAGTTACGTGCGATGCTGGGGTTGAACTTGGCTGATTACAGAGCTCTCGAGTACCACACTCTTTGTAACACGGTTTAATACCTCCCTATTATGCTGTTTATAAATTAGCTTAGTTTGGGGATGATTATGAAACAGTTGGGTATAGAAATTTGGAAATGAAAATGTCTATTTCATGGTAACATAGTACAGAGGTTAAATGAGAAATGAGCAGGTGCAGGTGTCAGAGTGTCTATGTTTGAATTCTGCTCCATAACTTACTAGTTATAAAAACTTGGTTAAGTTATGTAACCTCTCCACAGCCTTTGTTCACTAGATCTGTACAATGGAAATAATAATTGTTTGTGTTTGTTCTGAAGATTAGAAGCCATCATGTTTTTAAGACACTTAGTACATGGTAGGTATTTAATAGGGAAATGGCTGGCATATACAAAGAGTTCTCTGAAAAGTATCCAGCTGTGTAATATGGAAAATAAATGCATTTATGGCTGGATTGTGTGTGTGGGTGTGCATGTGTGTGTGTGTATGTGTGTGTGTATGTGTATATATGTATGTGCATGTGTGTGTGTGTGTGTGTGTGTGTGTGTGTAATGAAATACCTGGTTTCAAACTATGAGCAACTTAATTACAGAAAGACAAATCTATTTCTTATTAAACAACTCTTCAAAATGTTCTTGAAATAATATTCATCACAACAGCATTGATACTGAATTTTATATCTGTTTAATCTCATGGCATTTCCCCACTTACTCTTTAAATTAAGAGGCACTGCCCTGTCGTAGATGAATTATTATTTACTGAATATAATTTACTTATCCTTACATTACAGACATTCCAAATTCCCTAGCACAGTCAACATTAGGATGGCAAGGAAGGAAAATATATTATTTTTTATTGACTTTCTATATTGCATAGTACTTTTCAAGTAGTAATATTTTGATCATCCAGGGTAGTTATTTAAATTAAAAACTTCAAAGTTTGCATTTGATGCCTCTGAGAGCAGTGATGGAATTTATAAAAAAGTGTGGTGTGATATATTTGTCCTGAGTAAGTGATATGTCTTTGTGGGACAGTCTGTATATGCTCATATGTGTGATTGTCTCTCTGATTTGTTTATTTGTAGGTAGTATCTATAAAAAGGTTTTATATAATTCCAAATGTTTGAAGAGACATGAAGATCAAGTAGTTAAAACTAAGGGTTTAAATTGTCTTCTAGGTATCTGGTATGCTGAAAATATTGGAATGATAATCATACTGAAACAATAGCCAAGTATTCTTTACTGGAATTGTGGAGTGAATAAGCTAGCTGCACATCCCTGATTTCCTGTTCTTTCTTTTCTCCACCCAAATATATTGTACTTATATTCATTTATTCATTTTTTGTTTTATGAGCATGGACCAAGCCTTTAATACTAAACTCTACTAGGAATTTCCAGAATAAATTATACTTCTACCCAAGACAGTAGGTAGTAGGTGTTAGGAATGAGACACAGATACAGTGCTATTATAATATTAAGGGACTTTAGAGAACAGATGAATTTGTGTAGAGTAAGAGATTTATGTAGCCGACAGAATATTGTTTTGGCCTTGCAAAGGGTGAAGGATTTAGAAAGTAGATATGAGAAAAGAGAGGGAATAAGAAATAAAAATGGCACAGAGATGGGAAAGTAAAACACGCAGATGAGAGCAGGGAGAGGGACTGCTAATATTTATTAAGCAGTGTTATTTATAGGCACCATATATTGTATTTCATTTTACTTTCACAATAACCAAATGATGGGAACTTGTATTATAAACATTCTTATAAAAATGAAAATGAAAGGCAGCAGGAAAGTAAAGGTGCAATTTTATTTCTGCCACCAAAGTCCATGTTTTTTGTTTGTTTGTTTGCTTTTTTCCCCATAAGAGTACATCAGTTAGCTAAAAGTACTGTAATGCAACACAAATGCTTGGATCATAGGGCTTATGAAGGAGATTAGTGGCAAATAATTATGGAAGGTCTTGTACATCATTGCAAGGAAAGTTGGAATTATTCATGAGGTGGTGGTGATTCACTCATGTGTGTATTTATTTAGACAACTAATATTTATTGAGATCATGTTATATATAGGCAGTGTTCTAACCCCTAAAGATGTGCCAGTAAATAAGATAAACAATATCTTGGAAACAAAATATTAAATAATATCTTGAAAAGCATAGGATTCTTATATGACTAAAGGAGGGAAAAAATAACCCTAAACTATTAAGGGTAGTTCATTATTTCAAAGAAGTTACATTTATGATAGCCATGTAGCATATGGTCTCTTCATCCCAGATCAGGTTTATTCTAGACTCATACCTAGACTTGGAAACTATATTATTATGTCTTCCATATATTTTGCCCCCCTCAAAAAAAAGAAAAAAATATAAATTATGGCTGCCTCAGATCTTCTTTAAATATCTGTCAACTTGCTTTTCTCTGCATCTATTAATTTTTATTTTCTCCTTACTTTTCCTATGCAATTGATAAGAAAATTATCACCAAAATATGTACTTTGTTTTTCAGATATAAAACAGTAACTTAGCTGTCATCTAGTATAATATGCAATATTTTGATAACTTGAATGAATATATTTTAATGATATTAGCATATTGGTTGTGGTGGTCTCATAATTATATGAAGTTTTTTAATACATATCTGTTTTCTTTAATTAGTATACAACTGACTCCACAGGATAGCAGTGAATTCCTGGCTCTAGATTTAGCACTTTTATCTCTGTTATTGAAACAATTTTTCATAAACCTTTATTGTACATCAAATAAGAATGTGTACGTTTTGAGTCAGCAACACTTATCTTGATATTTTAGCTGTTAAAGTATTTGTAACTTGTCTCAAACACAGGAATTTCAAATAGTAAAATTTAGTTCACTATTATTGCAGGTAAAGAAAAAACAGTACCCTTTTTGGAGGTTAAAAAATGTATCTGGAGTTATACATGAAAACCATCCTTTGTCACAATGACCAGCCATGGAACATTTAGCATTTCTTTTAAAGTATTTTATGTGTGGAATTTCAATGTAATTTGAAGAACTCTGAGACTACATATCTGAAAATATATAGTAGTTTGTATCTACTACTCTACTAGCTAGAGATACCTAATTTAATATTCTTATGCAACTCTGCCAAAAACTATATTGCAAATAAATTTTCATTTGATGGACATAAAATCATATTCAGAGAAATCAAAATGGACTAAAAATTGTTTGAGAAATATCTCTTACTTACAATGTAGAACCCCAACCTCATAGAGCAGGGGTTATTTTGTCTGCCATAGAATATTTGGTAATATCTGAAATCATTCTTGCCTGTCATAGCTAGACAGAAAGGCACTACTGGCATCTAGCAGATAGAGGCTGGTGCTGCTAAACATTATGAAATACATAAAACAATCCTCCACAACAAAGAATCATCAGGTCCAAAATGTCAATAGGCTAATGTTGAGAAACCGTGTCATAGAGGATGGCAGGAAGTAAACCTGCCACCACTCTATGGATGCCAAGAAAAAAAGTGAGACTTGTGCATGAGATACCAGTCCCCTACCTTGTGGAGTGAACAGTAACAAAGCAGCCATCCTGTAGGCCTCTTGATTCAGTTGCCGATGTGACTGGCTATAGAAATTGTTTAGTATCAGAGGATAGATAAGTACAGTTCAGCACACTCAGCTAGAAAGTTCAGTGACATGTAAGGTCTACTGGGGACTGCCTTTGTCAATACCAGGAGGTAAGTCCCTGGAAATGAGCACCAAGTGTAAGAAGGACTTGCTTATCTCTATTGTTTATGAGGATTTTACATGTAATCACATCAAAAATATAAAAACTTTAAAATTTACACAGGAAGAAAATACTGTTCATCTTACTTTGTTTGTATAACCTACAATATCTCTGCGACTCTTTCCAGTATTCTCTTTGTCACTGAACACCCAGGTATGGTCCCATTTCAGCGCATATGCACATGTTGTTCCATGTGTCTGGAAAGCTCTTGCACCAGAGGTCCCCAAACCTGTTTCCTTTACCTCCCAGAGGTCTTTGCTTAAAGCCTCTTCCTTGGTTACCCCTTCCTGGCCATCCTATTTAAAATTCATCTACACATATTCTTATCCCCTTTCTCTGGTTACCTATTCTCTTTAGTACTTATAGTAGGTATTTACTTACTTGTCTTACTGCAAGAATGCAAACTTAAAGATGTCAGGTTTTTTTTGTTTGCTTTTTTCATTGCTAGATCTGTAGGGCCTAGAACAGTACCTGTCATACAACAGCTGTACAATGAATAGTCAATGAATGAGTAGGTCCTTTAACTTGGCTAGCATTAATTTAAAAATAGTAATTAAGCTGATTAAACAGAGCTAAAATCAATTAAAGTATACTGATTTTTTGTTCTAAAATAAGATATAGTATAAATCATTTTTTGTTATTTAAATTTATTTTGGTATTTATTAAATTTGTTCTTATAATGGACTTCCTAGTGATTTTTCAGGAATCTTGTAAACTTGTTACATATTCTCAAAATTCATTTGAACTTCCACAACATTTTTTAATGAAAAAAATTAATTATGGTTTTTGGTTAACACACACAAGCATTCTTGTCTTACCAAACTTTCCCAGGCACGCTAAATCAGCATCTCATTTTCTTGCACAGATTTAAATTATGTTTTTCTTGTACAGTTGCATACCTACATCGAATAGTTTTACACTACATTCTTATTTAAATGAATTGTTCTGAACTAATTTTCTTTATGGTTTTCTTGTGAACTTGTGAGGATTCACTTAGCTTACTCTACCAAAGTTCTTGCAAAACATAGCATTGATATTAGTATTTTAACTATCCCTTTTTTCCTACAGATTATGCTATACCCAACCTTTGACATCTTCTGTGTATTAAAAATAATACATAACCAAAACCATTCTTTCATTTATTTTATTACATTTTAAAAATTAATTTTGAACTACTTTTATTTAATTTGGTGGAAAAATTTCAAAATAGTACAGAGAGTTTTCATATACCTTCTGAAGAGTTTTCCCAACTAGAAACATGTTGCATAATATTACCATTATCAAAACCAGAAAATTAATGTTGATACAATACTATTAACTAATGACCTTTCTCAAATTTCACCAGTTTTTCCATAATGAATTTTGTAATTACAGCTTCTCAGTCTCATGTATCTTATAATGCCTCAGTTCTTCCTTACATTTTATTTTTAATATTTGACTTCTCTTCATATACACATTTGTTGAATCTCTACATTGCCAACTGTCACATATATTTTGGTAAGAAAATAAAGCTATAATTTATTGAAAATAATAATGGTCATTATAAAGTTGGTAAGGCATTCTTTAGTAATCTTACTCTATCTCCAATCCCTTATGCTCTTCTGTGTCCCACTCTTTCCAACTACTGAATCGTTGCTTAATTAGCTTTCTGTGGCTCTTGAATCTGTTCATGATATTTCTTTTACATTTCTACAGATCAAGCTTAATCATAAAATAGATAGGCACATTGGAAAAATGGGTCCAATATCCAGACTTACTGTACCGACTACTAACTAAATGTGTGTTCTGTGAATCACTCTACTCTTCTGGGGCTTTGTTTGATTATTTGTGGAATGTAGATGTTTGACTACATGATCTTTTAGCTTCCTTTTATCTCGAACATACTGACTTTATAGCTAGGTTTCTGCCTAGTTTTATTATTACATTTTTCTCTGACTCACTGCTTTAGTTTTGTATGGCTACCTATAAACCAGAGTTGTAACTATGTGCATTTTCTTAGATATTTATAGAAGGGTTTTTAAGATAAATTACTGTGACTTTAGTACTTCTCTATTACATGTACCCACAATGCATTTTATTACCCACAAATGCATTTTACCTATCCTTTTTCTCTCTGGGTATTAATGTAGGCCTGAAATAAATATACTTTGGTTTAATGTAAAGTAATAAGGTAAGCTGGAGAAGATGGTCACTTGAGATGATACATTTGTTCTTTATTATGGTAATGATAAAAACAATGAAGACTTACAGCCTCTAGCTTTTAAGCTCAGCTTGAAATTTAATGATCAATGTATTTCATTAAACATGATGCCTAAGCAGAGTGTGCTACCTTGTTTAAAAAGTTCAGTGAAAATTATCAATTGAACTGATACAAATGCTTGAATGTTTAAATGATCAAATTTAAATACATGAAACATTAGACAATGTAATAACAAAAGGAGATTTCTAATAGAGTTGCCTTTTCATCTAATATAAAAGAGATTGAGTCATTTGTATTAAAGCAATAAGTTGCAAAGTGTATTTTTTTACAAATTGTACTTTATAGGACTAAAAAGAATATGAAAGAATAGCTGTGACATTTTGCATTCAAAAGTTGAAGCAATTTTTGCCCCCTTTTCTCTTGAAGCAGGCAGAATTGGGTAGTAAGAGGACATTCATGGAAATTTTTCCCCACGTACAGTGAGAACTCATAGTTTGCATTTTTTCATGAGATGGTTAGCCGGGTGTGGCCACAAGAGGAGACAGAGGACAAGTTCAGGAAAACAAAACTTATTATAGTCACAGGTCCTAGAAACAGAAAGCACAGCTCATTATGCAGGACCATGTGAGAAAGAGACCAGGATGGTCAGAAAGCAGAAGACAGAAGTGAAAGGAAATCATGAGGCTACAGTCTTTATTGGAGTTTCTAGGAGAAAAGCAAGGCAGGGCAGGATAAACAGGTTAGGTTTGTCTAGTCTGATTAATTCCACTGGGTTTTGAAACTGTAAGGGTGGCCACAAGTTGTTGGTACCTGGCCCTGGGATGATAAATGTAGAGGAATAGTGCCTCCTGGGGTATAGAGACTACGTAGAGGAAGTGTGGCTCTGAATTGATGAGTTTACCCATCAAAGACATGTTCCTGGCTGATCCCTTTGCTATCTTTAAGGATCAGCTATTTGTAGGAGGTACAGTCTCCAACCAACTAGAAAGGATTTTGTAAGATGCCAAAACATCAAAATATACAGAAAATAGGAACATTAAAAAATATTTACAATACAAGTCTAATGTTTTCCAAAATATTGTACTGGTGTAAAATGAGCTATGTACTTATTCCGTATCTGTAGAAACTTTCTTAAATTGGAAGCTACTCGGCCCTCAGTAGTACATACTTTTCGCAGTATTCATCTGAAAAGAATGAATATGGAGAGTGTATCTCTTCTGCTCAGAGCATTCAGCAAAATTATTTTCAAATTATAGGCATGATGATGATATTAGTCAGTGTTGTCCACAGAAGCAGAAACAATAGGATATGTACATAAAGTAAGAGAAGAGAGACAGAGATTTTTGTTTAGAGACTAGGCTCACACAATTGTGGAGTATTATAATTCCAAAATCTGCAGGGTAGGTCAGTAGGCGGTAGACCCAGGGAAATGCTAATATGGCAATTTAAGCTTAAAGGTAGCCTAGAAACCAAATTCCTTCTTCCCCAGGGGATCTCAGTCTGTTGTCTCTTAAATGCTTCAAGTGATTGGATGATACCAACCCATAATATGGTGGGGAATCTGCTTTATTCAAAGTATACTGATTTAAATGTTAATTATCATCTAAAAAAATACCTCCACAGCAATATCCAGACTGATGCTTAACCAAATATACTCGCATGTGTATATGGTCTAGCCAAATTGACACATAAAATTAACCATCACACATGACTAGCTGGAAATATACTTTATAGTGTGATGGTTTAAATCAATACTGAATTCCAGTAAGAACAACAGCCTGGAACCAGAAAGGATTATAATTTATGGTCATATTTGCACACTAACTTGCTTGTTCTAGCTGTATTCATTTATTAAAGACTGCAAAATTATGACCTTTTAGGACCTTTCCTGGGAAGACAATTCTCCCTGGATCTCTCACATTTTTCCGTCTCTTACAGCGAGGCACTTACTGCTTTTACTCTGACATATCATTACAAGGATGTTTGTATAGAAATGAGATTTGGAAAAGATGGAGTATCCCTTCATTGCATAGGGCAGGCCTGCTCATTGTCCATTATAAAAATTTTGGGTTTCCTAAACTCAGAATTCCTCTGCTGTAATGCGGTCCACTGTTTGTGAACACATCCACATGGGCCATGCCAGTCACCTCCCTGGGATTTTGGAATAAAGGGAACTGACATCAATCTGCTGATAACTATTCTGCTTGCTGTACCATGAGTAATAAAGTTCTCATGTCTGACCTACAAGACTTACATCTTCTACCATCATCCATGAAACCATAATGGGCTGATTTGTTGACTTGAAAGGAGGGTGAAAATCTGTTTTTAACAGTTCCTGAAACCTTTCATGTTGATCATCATTGTAGATTATGTTATTGGTGACTATAAGGCATACTGTGGTACTCTCTTTACTCTTACATATATCGCTGTATCCAAGATAAAATATCTGAATTTCAAAGACAATCTGTATTACTTTCCCTTCAAATTGAAACTGATGATGTGCTTTTGATAATAGAAGAAAACCACTGTGTTTTAACATATTCTGCTCTTCTGGAGAATAAGATCTGTGTGTGCATTTCATATTTCTCTTTAAATACAACAGCAAAACATTTTGTTCTGATTGAGAACGGCTTGTGTATTTATCCTCCTTGACCTAATAGCTAAACTGAGGAATGACCTGCAATAAAAATGAAGATGACAAGATCAGCCTCAGCTGGCCCTTGGGTGCAGAGAACATAGAAAATGTTAGTCTGTCCAAAGACTTCCGTAAGCCCATGAGATATAAAGTCAGCAGGCAAACTTTATTACCACATTATTAATTAAGTCAGATTAATTCACTCATGTCATATATGTATGAGGTGTGTTGCCTCAGGCTACGTCGAAATGCACAAAGAGAATTATTATTAATTGAACTATATAAATATGTGATAGGAGAGTTGTCCCAGTCCTGAAAAATAATGTTCATACTAAAGATAAAAAATATAGATACATTAGAAAAATGTAGGCACTATGTTTTTATAAAAGCAGTTGTGGGGTATAGTTCCCAATTAAGTCCTTATTATGTTAATCAAATTCTGTTGTAAAGGATCAAGACTTATTGATTACTCTGGATATTCAGCTTATGTATCTTAACAAAACAAGGTAACTGCTCACATGCTTAGCCTTTTTATTTGTTTATTTTAAATCTTGGATCCATTTTTAATAGCAGATACTATTTTTAATATGTAAAACTTTTAATTCTCTTCTTTTCCATAAATGCGTAATATCTAAAATTCAGACCTGTAGTAATATTTTAGTTTTAGAAATAGGTTTTTCTTGACTTTTAAAAAAATGCTTATTTTATCTAATTCAAGGTATTAAAGTAATTTAAATAACTTTTCTGTCATACATTTGTTTTAAACCCACATAATGATTCCTTTTAATTTATATACATGTTATCATCTCTTATTCATCCTTATTTCCTTAATAGTAGGTTTAACTTATAGGAAAAAACATTGCTATATTTTTCTCTTAATTAAAAATTTCAGGTTTTGATGAGATCTGTGTTTTTTTTAACATGCTATATAAATCCATTCATAAAATTATTTTTTACAGAACAATGTTCACAGAGAAAAAACTAGAAATTTTAAAAATTTGAGTCAAGTGAATGTATTTATCTTGTGTTCACGGGGTGTATAAAAAAGTATTTTGTATATGAAGTATATAGATAAGTCTTATTTCTTCACTCAATGCAACATATACACAGAATTTTAATCTACAAAAATACAAGAAACCATTATCTACTACAATTCTTTGTTTTAAAGCAGTACAAACATGTTGCAAGTCCTTGCCCAATGATTAATGAAAAATGGGAATTTTCTGATTTGGAATGAATTACTAAAAAGTGTTTGTATGTGTGCTGAGTATGGGCACACGTATTAAATAACTGGATGTTTAGTATGCATGTAGACATGCCTAAGGCCAAGGATGTCTTACCTTACCTCAGAGTCAGGTAACTAAAGGGGAGATTATTATAATAATGATACTAGAATAATAATATTAATAGCAGCATTTATAAAATATTTACTATATACCAACCATTAATTGAGAATTTTACATACAGTACTTCATTTAATCCTCAAAATAGGGAGTTCCCTGGGTGTAGTGGCTTAAGGCTTCGGCGCTGGTGCTGTCAGCACTGCGGCCTGGGTTCGATTCCCAGCCGGGGGAGCTACCCACATACCAAAAAGCAAAAAAAAAAAATCCTCAAAATAATTTTATGCATCAAATGCTATCATTATACCCATTTTACAGATCAGGAAATTGGAGAATAAAACAGTTAAGTAACTTGCTCAGGTACATAACACAGCCTCGACAGTGTGATTCCAGAACTTAGGATCCTAACAATTCCTTTATATTGTTCAACACTTCATTTTTCAAAGACAAAACAAACCAACCAATTAGAGCAGAACCCTCACAAATTCTGCTTTTTACAATACAATTTCATTCCACTCTTACTAATTATTCACAAATCACTCTTCATATACAATTCTTAGCTTAAGTTGGCTACTAGTCGAAATGCAAAAAAATATTACTGAATAATCATTTTAAAAGAGAAAAACCTACGATATATTCCTATGACATAGCATCTATGAAGAAAAGAGCCAGGATTTATATCAAGTGTTTTTTAATCCTGATAAATTAATAAAAACTCACATGCACTGAGAATTTACAGTATTCATACAGCAGGCAGCATGGTGTTTTATACGTGAGGTAGCTGTTTTACACTTTGTTCTGACACTACGGAGTAAGTGCTTATCTTTACAAACAGAGAAATAAAGGATCAAAGTGAGTGAATTGTTTACCCAAGTGTCAGAAAAAAATTTTCAATCCAGATACTATTGCAGCTGCTTGATATGAAAAAAAAGTCTCAAGTCAGATGTCAAAGAAAAACTTTTAAAATAAAAAATAAGAGGGTTCCTTGCTGGTGTAGACTTCAAATGTAATATAGTTTTTGAAAAACAACTAGCAAGATAAAAATCAGCCAAAACACTATGATAAACAGAAAAAAAAGAGCAAATTGCTACACTCTTTTCATTATGCTAGAGCAGGAAAGTGCTCAGTAAAATTAAGTGTTAATAAACTAAAGACAAAATTAAACTTTTTTTAAAGCATGGGCACAATTAACCTGTGAAAATTACTCATATTGGATGGTAATGAAGCAGATAGCTTAGTGAAATTGAGAACATATCTGATTCAGTATAATGAGATTTTCAGTTAGATCAAATCACACGTTGTATTAGTCATCCTGAATCAGAGCACATGCTGATTAGCAGAAAAGGTCATATAAGAAAATTTTAATTTTTTTTGAAGTCAGAAGTGCCATGATTAAAGAAGGTCATAATAGCAAATATGTACTACATCTGCACATGAGGGGATGTCATGCCGAGTCCCTGTAGGATGTGAATGCATGGCCCTGTCTCTAATGTACTACTACTACCTCTTGCTTTGTTTCGTGAGTTCCAGTTCTCTCCCTCACACCCAGGAGGAAGAGATAAAGGCTTCCCTGGTTTGAAAGAAGAGTTCACAGTAATTTCTCCTGCAATAGAGGAGTGGCAGTATCTTTATGATGTTGTGGACAGTTTGGAGGATAGTTTACAAAATGGCCAAATCAGGCAGGATTCACCATAGGAACCATGCAGTTTTAAAGATCTCTACATCAGGGATCACCTGACTTGGATGTTTATTCCAATTCTACTGCTTCTTCTGTGATCATAGACTATAAACTTTCACTTTGAAGTGTTTGAATTAGGTGAATTGAAAAGATTATACCAGGGCTCTCTGTAAAATAATCCAGCCATAAATGCCTCTATTTTTCATATTGCATGGCTGGATACTTTCCAGGTAGCCTTGTATATTTATAATAGTTTTCTAAATTATTACTGCCTATATCTTATGGATGTCTGCAATAGTGTCCTTTTAAAAACAAATCTGGGATATATGGACATATTTCAGCATTCCTTTGAGATTCACTGTTCATACAGTTCCATGATGAAAGCTGCTTCTGGGCTTTCAAAGGTGATCTTCTGCTGAACCTCTTCATCTCTCGGTAAGAGGGCATTCATATTATTTTTATTACTCAGATTATATATTACAAGTTCGAGTGCACTTTTGGGACATATTGTTTATATCATTTGGTTTTTCTTCTGAAAAGTCTATATCACTTTTTTTATGAGAACTTACCTTTTATATTTTTTTGCTCTTATCACTTATATTTTTCTTTTTCTGTTTTTGATTTTATTTTTATTTTTATTTTGCAGATTACTGTTTCAATATATCAGAGGGCCTATCACTCACATAAAACTGCATTTGAAATAAAATTGAAAACTAATCCATGTAATGGCAGTTTTTACAAAAATCACCCTATAAAGAACTCATCAATCAGAATTCATTCCTCTTTTAAATTAAATTGTTTTTTAAGTAGAACATAAGCAGTTGGGCACTTTTGTACATTTTGTTTCTCTCTTGTTATTGCTTTTTATAGATCTGGATAACGTGGAGGGCATTGCTGTGGACTGGATTGGAAATAACCTTTACTGGACAAATGATGGCTACAGGAAGACCATTAATGTGGCCAGGCTGGAGAAGGCTTCTCAGAGTCGGAAGACTCTTTTAGAGGGAGAAATGTCCCACCCCAGGGGAATTGTAGTGGATCCTGTTAATGGGTATGAAAATATTTGATCAGCTTTGCATAAGAAAAATGATACTAAATACACTTGTTTTTCACATATTTAGTAGCTGTTTTACTTAAACTCACATGTGAATTCACATGTGAATGGTCTGATTGGAAAAAGTTGTTTGTTCAGTAAATTTCTCTCCCAGAGAGTGTGCTAAATAAACATGTTGAAATACATTGAACTGAAATACATAGGTTGTTTATATAAAGGATACATTTACTTGATTTATTCAGACAAGCACCATAATTTTTCATGTTAGCTTGACACCAAGATAAATAAATAATTAAATCATAGAATCAATTGAACTTTTTAAAAGTTATTGAAATTTAATGTATTAATATTAGCAGTTTTTTTTTGTGTGTGTTTGTGTGCAATTAATATGTGCCAGACATTTTGTTAAATAGGTTACTATACCACTGTTCTATAATTCTCATAATAATCCTTTGAGTTAGTTGGTATTCTTATCCTTGTTTTATAAAGAAAAAAAGTGGTAACTGATTTTCAAAAGACCATTTAATTATGAAGAGACTCACAGTATTTAAACCCAAGCCACCTGTCTCCAAGACTTTACACCTAACCATGCTATACTTTGCTACTTTTTACTAGTCTCGGTTGGTAATCACATAATTTTAGCCATAACCATAGTTAACAATGGTGACATGATTTTACAATGTACACTTCTTGTTTTAGGATATTTTGTGCACCCCCTGTTTTCCTTTAATTTTTATTGAGATCTTGTATATGGATACAAACAATACTGTGCATATAGATATATTACAGAAATCTGAACATTCCTAACAGAATTTCAGAATTAAAATGAATATTTTGCATATTTTACATTTCCAGTTTTTATATGTGGTTTTTGTTTTCTCTATGCTTTACATATCACTGTTTCAAAATGACCTCACTAAAAGAATATTCTTTACACACAAAGTCTTTCACCTAGGAAGTACATTCCTCTCTTATAAACCAAGATCACTAGGTTGCCGTTTCCAGAATTATCTGTGTTGAGAATAGCTGAAAATACAGTCAGGGTGCTTCTTTCTAATTGACACCTAAGCAGTGAATAAACTCATTGTATGTGTTTTTGTAAGGCACTTGTAAAACAAATACATACAGAAGGTGCCAAAATTATGTATACATAGTTTAAGAAAGCACAAGAGGTGCTCAAAGTGGTTACCATCAGTGTCCAGGCACTTCTGATTATGGTGAACTACTGCTCGAGCAACATTGGCATAGCAGAAGAATCAGGCCTTGCTGCTGTACGAGGCATCCTAAATCTTCCCTTTGCACATCACACACAGTACCATGCATCATAAACTTATCATGAATGCCTGCTATTGTGAGGCGTGTCAGAGGTTCTAATGCATACTCACATCGACGTTGTACTTCCACAACATTCTGGAATTTCAGATACCACTTCAAAATGGTCTTGCACTCCTCAAATAACAACCATTTTCTTTAACTGTCCTGCCTGTCATGTGGTTACACTAGCATTCATTTGATTAATGCCATCTTTTGAGCGAATGTTATACTACACATTGCTACTGTGATTGAAATCAACTTTGAAAAGTAATACATAGATAACTTATCTTAAAATATGTATACATTTTTGGCACCTCTGGTATACACATGTATATGTATGTGCGCATTTATGTATTTTTCCCCAGCGATATACTATGCCCAGAGTTCTACACTAGTTACATGGTAGTTAATAAAGCAGGCATAGTCTTAACCCATATAAGAATCACTGTGTATCTACAAGGTAGGAGTCGGGAAGGTGAAACAAAACGTAACTACCAAATGAGAAACTAATGGAATTTCTACAGGCTACAGTGATAGAGGAAAATGAACAGATCGACATGATGGAGACTAATGATAGAAACGTATTTAAATAGGTTTGCTGAAAGGCTTCTCTAAGGAGGCATCATGTAAGCTGAGACTTAGTTGTAGGGAAGGAAACAGTATTTCAGATAAAGAAAATGGTACACTTACTTGAAGATCTTAAGTTGGGTAAAAGCTTGACTGTCATTAGGAAGACCAAGGGGCTAGATTGGAGATAGCAAAGAGGAGAGAGACTGAGATGCAATTGAAAAAGAAAGCAGGGGGAGTTCCCTGGTGGTGTAGTGGCTTAGGGCTTCAGTGCTGGCGCCGTCAGCGCTTCAGCCTGGGTTGGATTCCCAGCCGGGGAACTACCCACATAACCCTCCCCCACCCCGCAAATTAAAAAAAAAAAAAGAAAGCAGGGCTTTGCCTGGCATGAGAGCTTTGTATTTGGATAAATACAAAGGATAAAAAAGAAAAGTGATATAATCAGATTTATATTAAAAAATACTAATGTTACTGTTCTTTGGAAGATAAGAGAAGAAGGAATGGAACCAAGTGAACTTAATTATCCAAATATGTTTGACTCTAATATAATGTTTAAAGGAGAAGAAGAAACATTAGTTTCATAAACTCCATTTAAAATAGCATAATATAACTTTAACCAAAACATTTCTAAAAATAAAATTATATATTTACATTTTTTTCTACCACACCTATTTGCAGCTGTAAAGAAAAGGAGAAATCTGTGATTTTCTGTTATTACAGATTTTCTCTACCATGATTGCCTAGTTCCAAAACCATTTATAGTCAGTAAACAATTTATTCATTTATTTTTTATTAAAATAGTTTTTATTAATTACCATGGAGATCAATAGAAATCAATAAGACAATAACTCCTCCAGGAGTTTATAATATGGTTTGCTTTACATATATGTATATGTGTGTGTGTCTCTATATATATAGTATACACACATACTCATACACACAATTACCTATAAAATAAAATAGAATAAAATACATGCTCTTCAGAAATTCAGTGAGATTTTTAGTTCAAAATTTAGCTTTAGTGAATGAATAGGATTTCTAAATTAACAGAGTTTGTCCCAGGTATTTGGGGTATGTCATTATAATGTCAGTCACAGTTCCAAAGGGACAGTATAAGCAATTGTTTAGAGGCAGAGAAGTCAGTGGTTGTTTTAAGGGGAGATGAGTTCATTGAAACTTGAGCAGAGGGTATGTGAAGGAACATACTAGAAGATGAAATTAGAAACAAGCAGAAATCTTCACTGTTGTGATAAAAAGTTTGTATTTATTTTGCTGACAGCTAATGGACTTACCATCAGATAATACAGTTTAATTTGGGACATGATAAATATCAACAAAGTCAAGCTTAATGTTACAGGGTACAAATATGAACAAGAAATAATTACTGCCCTTAATTATTTTGGTTTTTAATTGGAACCATCGGATATATAGCACCATCAAATATAATAAAAGGCATAAAAGCAGTAAATATTATAAAATAACTTTAAAATATCACTAGGAAACAAAGAAAAGAGCCACTTTTGACAAAAAAAAAAACTAGGGATAAGCTTAATTAAAAAATTGTATTTGACCAGGCCTTGAAAAATACAGGTACAACTTTTCTTGCTATATTAGAAGAATGCTAGCTTAACGATGATTTTGATTTGATGAATATCCCAAGTCTAACCTATGAAAAGATTTATATTAGTTCTTGCTTATTTTATGGATTATATTTCATGTTTTGTATGTTTAGGAATCTTCACATTTGATATTGACTATAAGGCACTCACAATATAACTTTTAACCACATAATGAAATGAGTAGATAATGCTCACATATCTCCTCTGTCAGACTGCCATACCTTACTTGTTTAAATATTTTGTTTGAACAAAAATAATCTTAGTAATAGATCAACTCAGAAAAATTATTTCTTTAACTATCAAAACAAAAACATGTTTAGAATACCCAGAATTATTATTCGTTTTGGTGTGTATGTGTGCATGCACATGTATGTGTAATTTGTGTTAGGTAGTGTCAAAATAACTGTTATATGAACACAGAAAAGATAGATGGAAAGAGAATTGTAATTTTCATGTTATAAATAGGCAGCAAGAATAAAATTGCATTGATTAACTGCATTTAAGATTTCAGGAAAGTATCAATAGGTAAAATTTGCATATTCCCCTTTTACATTGTTGATTTAGCCGTGGAGTCAAGCAGTTATACCTAACTACTGTAGGATTAAAACAAAGGGACTGACTTTTGTTTATTCCAAATTTGTCCCAATAGTGAAACCACTTGAAGAACAGGACACAAGATAAGCATATTGTCATATATTTTTCCTAGAATTAGAATATAATTTGACTTAAAATTCACCAATCTCCGTCGTCCCCAAATAACAATAAACTATTGATTATGTCCATGGGTTGTTTGTTTGTTCATTTCATTTTTCTTTGTTGCTTACAGTTTTTACATTCTAGATACAGGGTGATGGAAAGAGAAGTCACAATAGGTGGGGAAATTATTCTACAACAAGTTGACAATGCACTGTGGAATTGTATGCCTGAAACCTATGTAATCCTTGCTAACAGATGTCACCCCAATAAGTCTAACAATAAAAATGAATTTAAAAAAATCACCAATCTCAATATGCTTCCTATGGCCTAAAAAGGCATATCAACATAATTGTAAATTTTTAGAATTTAAAAGAGCTTAATTGGTATGAAGTAATGAATGGTGTGTCACATTCAGTTGTCCCAAGTCTGCCTAGTTACTCATAGATCACTGTAGGATTATTAGTCACAAATACAGATTTTCCCCAAATTACCTCAGAAATTCTTTAGGGTTCACAAAATGTATGAGGCCGAGGATCTAATAAGGACATTTCTAGGGTAAGCAGCTTAGGAGAGCTTTGGCATTTCATAAAGTTGTTTATGAGGTGACTGAATTAAAACCTACACTTTAATTAATAACTCAGGAACTTTCACATGACCCTAAAACAAAACAGGTTGAGGGTTTTAACCTTATTCATGAGGGAAGTGCAGCATTAGCTCAAGGTCCCCTCTCTCACTGTTATAGCTTACACAGAAAGATTTGTTTTTAAAGGCAGAGGCTTTTGTTTGAGATAAAAATTGAAGCTCAAAATCTCAAGGTCAGTCAACCTGCTGTTATTAAACTTATGTGCAGCTAAATCATCTTCTGTGGGTTTTGGGATAATAATAAGCAGCAATAAAGTGGAGATAATTTGCATCAGGAAGACAAATTAGACCTGGCAAAACAAATACAACATGACTGTGCCTTTTAGAACAAAAACAACCTAACTGCCTGTCTTAAAAAATAATAATTCATCTGAGAATAAATAAAGTCTGGAGTAGATCATTAACTGTGCCATGAGTTCTCATGCCAGTCAACCTGCTTTTAATGACATAATTGATTATTTGTTTCATGAAGTGGATAGCATTTAAAAATAATTTAGTAATGCCTCAAAAAACATTACCCAAACTTGGTATCAACACCAAAGAAAATTAATATTTGGCACTTACTGTTAGTTTAATTAATCATTGAGGTAAAAAAGTGTGGTAGTGATAGAAGTGGAATTTCTCTAATGTGTCTAAATGGACTGTCTCCACTGAACAAATCTTTACTTCCCTTAGTACTTTATAGCTGCCTCCTTCTTTTGGCAGATATACACTTAGTATAGAGAAAAATTAGAACGTAATTAGATTTTTATGGAGCTGCCAAATCTGAGAAATTGTCCTTCTTTATAGTGTCTGGTTGAAATAATGTGTATGTGTTCTTGTTTGTAATGTCTTAGTTGGATGTATTGGACAGACTGGGAGGAAGATGAAATAGATGACAGCGTGGGAAGGATCGAGAAGGCTTGGATGGATGGCTTCAATCGTCAGATTTTTGTGACTTCAAAGATGCTGTGGCCAAATGGTTTAACTCTGGACTTTCACACCAACACATTATATTGGTGTGATGCCTATTACGATCATATTGAGAAAGTGTTTTTGAATGGAACTCACAGGAAGGTAAAAGACAAATGCTGCTGTTTTTAACCCACAGGCTTCTTTTTTCACAGAGTCTTGTTGTATTGTGTTAAAAATACTTGCAAGTTTATTTCTACCCCTCTGAGTTGGCTGCCAGCAGTCTCTGTGGGGTGGCTGAGGGAGGCTGAGCCTTGAGTAGTGCAGCTGGTACTTGCCTCCGGGAGAACAGGCTGCGTTCACTGTGGTGTGCCAGAATTTGTGAGATTTTTAAAAGAAGCTCTCAGGATATGGGAGCTGTTCTGAAATGCAGTTTTTCTACATTATTGATGAGTTTGCTATGATCAAGCAACCCAACTCTATTCAAATATCTTCAATAGTTACAGCTGAAATTTGACTTACCTATTATGAAAACATAATTAGAGTGCATGTATTTGAATAAAGAAACTCATAACATTGAAATTCAAATACAAGAATAAACTGAACTTCAAGCCTGTTGGTATGCACAGATATCATATTCCTCTTCCCTCTTTCGGGAGCATCATTGTGAAATGATTTTGAAATTCTTGGGTTAAATTGAGGGTGCAGTTGACTTGTGTAACAGACAGTTTAGACAAAACATCAACTCAAAATTTCATCTTAGCATTACCTAAGCACATATAACATTATGAAATGACTTCAATTGTTTAGTTAAAATAATGGAAAGTGGAGTATTAGGAATCACCAAAATGCTTTCTGTAACACTACACTTCCTTTATTTTTGGAAAGGAAGGCTGCATAACCAGCCAAGCCCATTCATTATGAATTCTGTTTGAGAAATAAGTAGTACACTAATCAGTTAAGACCATTTAAATCATTGATTTACTCTAACAGTGCTAGAAATATTTTTCTCCAAATGAGTAAAACGTGTTGGCATGTAACCTAATGTCAAATATTTAACAGGTACTAAATAAATATTTAGGATTCCTTTTAAAATGTTGATATATACACAGTTTATATAACATTCTAATGGCCAGTATACTTTAGCTTGTGTGGAGGTGAGAAAATAAAAATAAGAATGTCTCGACTACTTGACATATGAAAATTTGTTATAAAGAACTCAAACAAAAAAAAAAACCTCAAATTTTGAATTGTTAATGCTACATGATTTGAATGCTTCCTCAATTCCTGATATCACATGAAGTGAGTACATGTTTTTTCATGTTGTTTACAATGTCATTTAGTACATGGTGAAAGGTAAAAAAGTATTATCATTATTAGAATATACCTTATCCTCTTCTATAGCCCTACATGTGAAAGGGGACTTATAATTTCTACATTTAAATAAAAATAATATAAAATTGTAATATAAAAAATACATCAAGATAATTGGAATTCAAATTAGCCAGTGAGCCTTGTTTATCTATTTACTCCACCACTAAATTTTTCTATGTTTAAAATTAAAATGATTATCTTTCCTTGTATCATCTTCTAGATTTCTTCAGTTTGCATTAGTCCAATTAAATTAGAAGATCCTTTTCACTCCCAGTTTCTTAAGACTATATTGTATTCTTGAGTATTAGATGAACAATATTGCAGTATACATAATGACACTAATTACTCAGATCAGTTTCTATCCAAGAATATGATTCAGGAGTATCATAAATAGACACAGGGAAAAGTATCAGACAACATAATTTTAATGTTTGCATTTCTTGACCATATGTATAATGCCAAATATGAGAGAATTTAAATGCATGAAATATAAAATTTTTTTCAAATAGTATGTTATAAAAACATTAAGAAAATCATCCCATTGTGAAACTCATTTTTTGAAATATACTTAAAAAATGTGAATTAAGATATTAGGTAGATCACTATCTGTTATACGTATTTGAATATTATTTTCTCTAAATATTAATTATGTTTCTAAAAGTCAGTTTTGAATTTTCACAATGTGTTTATATTTTACAGATTGTTTATAGTGGTAAGGAATTGAACCATCCTTTTGGACTGTCACATCATGGGAATTATGTGTTTTGGACCGATTATATGAATGGTTCCATTTTTCAACTAGATTTGATAACGAATGAGGTGACGTTACTGAGGCGTGAAAGGCCGCCCCTTTTTGGGCTTCAGATTTATGATCCACGAAAGCAACAAGGTACTAAGAACCAAATCAAATTGCTTCTGAGTTTCATATATGAATAGTACTTTCCAGTAATTATAAAAATGTTTTATTTTGACAGTATTTTGAAATTTTATGATAAAAAGTGTCTAGCTATGGTCAAGTCAATCAAATCTTGGACTTTATCACCATAAAAATTTATTTGTTTATTATTCAAAATCACCTGAGGGAATAACCTTGGGAATTCTATTTGAGTGAAGTTTAAGGTTTTCTCCAAATACTTCCTTTTTGATATCATCTTCACTAAAGAATCCTGTTAGTCATTTAAAGTAAAAAAAAAAAAACAAAACACTTAGTAGTTTTCAAAGCATAACTATTCTGAACAGTTAGAAAAACTTTGAGAGGGAAAGGACTATTACAGGAAAATATTTTAAAATTCATGATATAAGGAAAATGGTACTTTACAAAGTATCTTACTATATCTGCTTAGTTTCATGTACATTTCAGAAATTTTTAATTATTTTAGATGATATTAAAGTAAAATAATCTGCCATTATATTCATCTTATTAAAATCAGGTAATATTGTATGTTTATATTCATGAGTTATTAATATTTATTAGGCCATCACAATTAACATGACTCAGAAATTAGGTTTTAAACAACAAAAAAGTCGTTTGAAATTATTTGGTAGATTTTTTTTGTTCTGAATCTAAAGTCATTCTTCCTTTATTTACTTATTTTTTGCGGGGGATGGGGGTAGTTCCCTGACTGGGAATTGAACCTAGGTCACAGCATTGAGAGTGCCAAAGCCTAGCCACTACACCACCAGGGAACCCCTAATCTTCCTTTATTAAATAGGGATACCCTTGTGAAAACTTAATGAGCTTACATTTTAGTACATTTAGAGTGAAAACATATATCTTGAATTTTTTAGTGCATATGTCATCAATAGGAAGTTATCTAGCAACATGAGATTTTTGAAGATATATCAGCTAAATGGGGAATGTTAAAAGCAAACTATCTCAATCAAGGGTTTCAATTTTGTTTCTACTGTATTAAAATTTCCTCTTAGGGATACAAATGCAATTTTATGAAATAATGGAACTATATAAAGTGAGAAGTACATAAAATTTCAATAGCTAATAAAAGAAAATTATCTTCAAAAAGAATAAAAATGAAATTACTTGAGATGGTACAAGAAACAGTTGTGGACAAAAAATAAAGAATAGAGCAATTGCCTGCATAGACAAAATGATAGTATTTCCTGGTACTTTCATATCATTCCTCCTTCCCCCCATCACTACCATAGTCATTTGTCTGCACTAAATCCAGGGCAAGACTTCGAACAGAAAGAACATTTCTCTTCTCTTGTAGGATCTTGTTTTCAGGATTGTTCTTCCCTCTACTTTCACAATCATTAGTTTACTGAATTTCATTACACCAATCAATATACAATCACATGTCCTATTTCCATTCTCTTTAGAGATTTTTTATCTTGAATGTCATTGTTGAATTCTCTGTAGCCAAATTCCATGACATTTTTGCAATCTTATTTTCTTTAAACCTCTAGTTATTTTAGAAAGTTGATAAATTAAATGCAATACATGAGATATGAAATGTCCTGGCTTACTCATAAAGTAGACTTGGGCTTAAATTCAAATCCTAGCACTTTCTCCTTCTGAAACTTTGGACATATCATAAAGATTTAGCAAAGATAAGTGCTTTTTTCATAAAATTCCTATAAGTAATAACTATGTGTTACATAAGAATAAAACTTATAACAGTTTTATCTGTGTTTTATATTAAGTAATTTACCCCTATAATTTCTCAGTCTGGAGGCATTTATTTTTGTTTTCTTTTATATAAGCATTTTAAATTTAAATAAATATTGAAAGGAGTAATGTATCACAATCATGTACAAAAAGTACCTGCCTCTGATGGGCATATGAGAAATATATTTGGTGTTTCAGTGTCATTGACATAAATGTATTTAGGGCTATCCTTTGGATGGACCATGTTCTTTTAAAAGTACTTCAAAAAATTAATTAAAGGACATTGAAATGAAACTTAGCCCTCATTACTAAACTTTTTGTACAGCCTTTACTGAGAAAACCGTTATGTTCTATTTTACTGAGAGAATGTGTTCAGCCAAATTGATTGAGTATTCATTAACTCAGATAAAGTAATTAATTAGTTTGAATTTTCTACCCATCTTCATGTAGTTAAGAATTGTCTAGGCTTACCTGAATCTTTTAAGCAGAGAATCCAATACAGAAAGGATGCCTACTCAACATTTTTTTTCTACTCTGTCAATAGACATTGAAATTGAAAAACCTACTTAGGATCTAAATTTTTCTATATTTTACTACATTGATCAAAGTAGCTAATTTAAGAATCAAAATATACTCAGATATTCAAACACAAACCAATTTTTAATTTGGTCTCCTTGATCTTTTCTTTGTTGTTTTTTTTTTAACATCAGCTATTAGACACATATATTTAGTGACACAAACTTTGGTTATATACTACCTTGTTAAAATCTTTTCCCCCACTAAGGCTAAAATAGTTGTACTTGAGTAAAAAACCAGATCCCTAAGTAGTACATATCACTATTCTTAATGAAATAGAATAAGCTAGTGTTATATTGCCTTGTACTATTTCTTTCCCTGTCTTCGCTCTTTCTATTCCTTTCTCTATGATAAAATGTGGTATATGACTTTGTTTCTATATATAGTACATATAGTCTACATATACTTGTATGTAGTATTTATACATTTGTCTGTGAATATATGTAGATATAAACACATAGGTGATCAAAAGATAATATCATATATACACACATGCATACACATACAAATAAATACACACCCCACAGAAATACCATTAAAATATTTATGCATACTATCAATGCAATATCTAAACTATTTTAGACTTGGTGTCAGAAAATTTGCTAATTTGACTTTTCTCCATGCCAGTAAAGACTCTTATCAAATTTATTTCAGGAAGGTTGACATATCACTATACTAAACCAAAAGCTACTTCTAGGAATAAATTTGTAAGTAATTCTTAGGGATTTAGAGTAAATTTTTTTCTTATGTTACTATAGTTTCTTCTGATTTAATGTATAAGCTTTCCATGTTTTCCATTTACATTTAATATCTAGAAAAATTTCTATAACCTCCTCTTAAAATTTCTCATATAAAATGCAGCAATTGTATAAAACTAATACACTTTTGCATTTTTATGCTCTAGGTTAAGTAGAATACTTTTATGTTTTCTGCATGTTTTAGGGAATGAGAAAATCAAAATTAAGTACAGTAATCTACAAAGGATTCATTAATGGCATTTGACATCAAATTAAAATTTATACATTATTTTCTATGCCAAATATGAAGGAACTGACATTGTGAGGCACTGCATCATTTTTACTTCCACAGAATTTCTCATGTGCCAGGTACTAACTGCACCTGTACCAAAAGAATAGATAAAATTATTAAAACAACAACAACAGCAGCAAAAAACACACCTGTTCAGAAAAGGTGAGGGGATTAAGAAGTACAAATTAGCAGTTAAAAAACAGTCATGGAGATGTAATGTAAAGCATAGGAAATATAGTCAATAATATTGTTATAACTGTGAAATCTTACAGTTAAGTTCCCGAACTTGCCACTGTGCCCTTACGTTGGCAGCACTGTGCCAACAACTTGGTGAGGTGTCATAACCTTGGTGTGTCTGTGTCTCACAGCTGTGTTCGTGTGGATATATGTCAGTATCTTACTGAGTGGTGTTCATTATTGTTGTTGAGTGTGTTTGTGTGTCTTCGTGAGAAAATCAGAGCTTGAATTAGAGCAAAAAACAAATATTAAATTTCTTGTTAAACTTGGGAAGAGTTGGAGTGAAATGAGGGACATGTTAGTCCAGGTTTATGGGGATAAGACCATGAAAAAAAAAACAGCAATGTACAAATGGATTAAACATTTTTCTGAGGGGAGAGAAAGCGTCACTGATCAATAAAGGTCAGGGCAACCAGTGACTAGCAGAACTGACAAAAACATTGGAAGACTTTGTTAAATTGTGCATTAAAATTATCAGCTGACTGTAAGAAGCATAGCAGACCAAATAAACCTCGATAGAAAAATCTTTGCTGAAGATTTTGGCATAACAAAGGTTTATGCAAAAATGATCCTGAAGGAACTCACTAACGAACAAAAGCAAAGAAGAGTCAAAGTTTGCCATAACCTTTTAGAGAGCAGGGCGATGTTTTGGGACATGTTATCACTAGTGATAAAATATGAGTATACCAATATGACCCTGAAATAAAGTGTCAAAGAGCACTATGGAAGTCAGCCAATTCTCCATGACCAAAAATGTTCTGTGAATCCAAATCAGGAGTCATAACAATGTTACTAACATATTTTTATATCAGAGAGATTATTTATTAAGAATTTGTTCCAACTGGACAAACAGACAATCAAGTTTACTATTGGGAAGTGCTGAAAAGGCTGCATGGAAAAGTTAGATGAAAACAACCTGAACTTTTCACCAACTCATGGCTGTTGCATCACAACAATGCACCAGCTCACAAGGCGCTGTCTGTGAGGGAGTTTTTAGCCAGTAAACAAATAACTGTATTGGAACACCCTTCCTAGTCACCTGATCTGGCCATCAGTGACTTTTTTCTCTACCCAAAGATAAAGAAAATATTGAAAGGAAGACATTTTGATTACATTTAGGACATCAAAGGTCATGCGATGACAGCTCTGATGGCCATTCCAGAAAAAGAGTTCCAAAATTGTTTTGAAGGGTGGATTAGGTACTGTTGTCAGGCAAGTCCTCAAAGGTGACTGTAGTAAATTCAACAATGAGGTATTTAGTGCTTTTTCTAGGAAGAGTTCATGAACATAATTGTCAGACCTTGTATGTATGGTGCCATGTGGGGAATAGATTATTTAGGGGATAACTTTGTAAATTGTGAATGTCTACCCACTGTGCTGTACACTTGAACCTAATATAATATTGAATGTCAACTGTAGTTGAAAAAATAATTTAAGAAATGAGAATGCACCAAAAATAAAAAATAGAATGCAAAAATATTCTAGTATGCTAACAAAGAATAATTTATTTAATGTGGTGGGATGGGGGACACTTCTCTAGGCACCATTCTTGCACTGAGTTTGAGAAAGTTTAGTCAATTAAAATGAAATAGGAGTCAGGTAATATTTAGGTAATTGTTGCTTTGAGGTTATTGTTAATCATATGTGTTATGATTGGATAAAAATCAATTATATAAATTAAATTCACATATTTCCACATTTCAACTATAATTGAAATTACATGTTTCTTGACTTTTTTCTGACAATTCACTTTGCATGATATTCTCAAGATCCACCCATGTTGCCACAAATTGCAGTATTTCATCTTTTCTTGTGGCTGATGAGTATGCCATTTTATGAGGGCTGTCTGGAAAGTATCCAGCCATGTAATATGAAAAAGAGAGACATTTATAGCTCAAATTTTTCTGGACACCCCTCATATATATGTACCACATATTCTTTATCCAATCATCTATCAAAGGATACTTCAGTTGTTTTAATGTCTCGGCCACTGTAAATAATTCTGCAATGAACATAGATGTACATATATCTTTACAAATAACTGTTTTTAAAAAATCTTGGGTAGATAATCAGAAGATGGATTGCTAGGTCATATAATAATTATATTCTTAATTTTTAAATGAACATCCATACTCTTTTCCATAGTGGCTGTACCAATTTACCTTCCCAACATTAGTATATGAGGGTTCCTTTCTTTCCACAGCCTCTCCAACACTTGTTATAGCATATCTTGTTGATAATAGCCATTCCAAAATGTGTGAGGTGGTATTTCATTGTAGTTTTGATTTGCCATTTCCCTAAAAGTTAATGAATTTGAACATTATTTCATATATATGTTAGCCATTTGTATGTCTTTTTGGGCAAATTGTCTGTTCTGGCCCTTTGTCCATTTTTAACCCTGTTGTAGTCAGATAATCATTTTGTTCAAGGTAATATTTTTACATTAAAATTTTGTAAGAGATTAGAAATTAAATAAATACTGTTATATGAGCTCTATTGGAAATATGTTCAAGTAATAAATTCAAAAACATGTTAGGATACTATTAAAATAAAAATGAAATCTAAAAACCTTTAATGAGACGTGGAAATATTCAAATTGTTTTAGATTTTTTATTTCTATTAAGATAGAACAAACGCCAATCCCTCTCTTTTAATATATACTATTCACAAGAAAGGGTTATATTTAAAAGTGGGAATAATAATTTATTTTTAATTACTTAAGTTGTATATTCAAATAGACTGTAACTATGAGTCATAGTATTAAGTTAAAGTATATTATATTTAGCATATATTAATATTTTCAATATGAAAGTATGTCCTAATATATTGTTTTCAGTACTTTCTTATTACTGTTTTAAGTTCTTCATATTAATTCTCAAAATACTTTGAGTTTTAATTTTATAGAATCTGAGTACTACAAAAACATTGAATATACATTTAATCTTGTAGATCGATAGAACACCATTGATAGAACACCAAAGCATCCTATCAAGTATTATATTTTTATTTCATGGTCACTGAATAAATAAGACTATATCTGGAAGTTGCTTAAAGAATTTCTGCATTCATTTTTGGATAAAGCTGCAACTAAGTTTAATTGTTATTTGAGTTTAGAAATTGATACTTTAGCTTGAATTATTAACTCCTTAAGCTTTCAAATGTATTTTCATGTTTTTATAAGTATGACTATAATTTGCATCTCAGAATAATAAAAACATATTATATACTTTAAATCATTCTTCTGATCTGTGGGCACAGGAGATTTTATAGGGATGAGTTAAATATTCATTGCATATAGCAACATTTTGAGAATTTTTAAAACTAATTTCTTAATAATATTACATAGCAAATTCAACCCCTGAAGTTCACAGTATAATAACCTAGTCTGTCACTTCAGCCATAATATTTTTAGCACTTGTGCTTTAACTACCAATACAATTTTAATAATTATATTATTTTATGTGATCAAGTAATTAAAAGCTCTATATTTTAAATGTCTGATATAATCAAAATATTGTTTAAGGAAAGATTGAAAAATATAAAAAAAGTATAAAGTGACCCTGACATTTATACTGCCAGTTGGATTTCTGGTATTTACAGTTCTTTATATCTATTCTACACTAATATAAGTAAGAAAATACATTTTGCTCTTTCCCTTTCCAACTTTTAGGAATAAATGGCATGGAAATGATGATGACCTAAATTTTATTTACTCTTACCTACATCTTTATAAAACAGAGTCTCTAGCCTCTTCAAAATTTCTCCTCAGTTTTATCTGAATCTCCAAGGGTGTCTCTTATGTTCATAAGTAATACCCTATGAATTTCCCCTGTGCCTGCTTTACTGATGTCTGAGTAAGGTGCCTCATCAGGGCCTCTGCTGTTTGGGTCCACTGGAACAACACTTTTACCCTTGTGCATTGTAATTCTCCTGGTACTAGCATGGCTGCTTATGCATTTTTCAGACTTCACAGGTAGCCTGAGTTTCTTGGAGTCTCAAGGCATGCACATTCCAAAGTACCATGTTTGCCATGTATTATGCACACCTACATTTTTGGCCCAAATTTCAGGGAAAAACTTTTGTTTTAATTTTTTAATTAAAATTTTTATTTGGTCATATTTAAGTACTTGTTTTCTGTATTATAAATGAATTTTAGGATTTATTTTTTAACATATGGTACAAGAAATTATATGTAACACTTTTAACTCATAAGCATAAATAAGATTTAAAAACATTTACATAGATATGGAATTAGTACTATCCATAAAGTGTAATGCACTTTCTTATTTTTTCCTTCACAGATTTATGCAAATAAGTGTGCATGATACATGGCAAAATACAGTACTCTTTGCACAAGAGAAAAAATATCCCACCCCTTCCCCCAGTGATCATTTGTTTTCTGTTGACTTGGGATCCAAAGCTACATTTCAAGTGCCGGTGGTCTACTTTCCAAGGAACTCATACTCAAATACACTATGCCTTCTCAGGGAAATTATCCTAAATAAACTAAAAGCCATCTGTCTTTTCTATTCTTCCTCTCTACTCTTACCTAACTGCACATGGACCTCTGTCTTCGACAACCAACATGCAAAGTCCTCTCATCTACCAGTACATCATATATTTTCGAACATTTCTGTATTTCATTAAAGATTCGACAGGAACTTTGAAACATAAATGAATATGTAATGTACATATGTATATACCAGGTGTGCCAAAAATGTATACACATGTTATCTATGTATTACATAAATACTGATGGTAACCACTTTGAGCAGCTCTTGTAATTACAGAAGTCAAATGCAACTTGTATACATCTTCTGTTATTGGTATATATGGAGTATTACAATTTTAATACAGCTTTTTCCTTTCTTAAAATGTGTATGTATTTTGGCATCCTCTGTGTTTATCCATACACACACACACACACACACACACACACACACACACACACACGTATACATACTTATGCCTACATGTATATCCTAGAAAGAGCTGGCTAACATTGGAATCAGAGTTCTCTGACACACGCATTTCACTCCTCTTGCAGGTGACAATATGTGCCGAGTAAATAATGGGGGCTGTAGTACACTGTGCTTGGCTATTCCAGGAGGCCGAGTGTGTGCTTGTGCTGATAATCAACTTCTGGATGAAAATGGGATAACTTGCACATGTAAGTATTTTTTTCTTGTTGCACTCATTGTTCATATGTGTCTTTTTAAAAAGCAGAAGCAGATGAAAAAATTAAATTTGGAAAGAGAAATTCAGGTATTGTTTATGGTTTTGAAATTGTAACGGAGCCTCACTGTCAATAATGTATAGTTTTTCTCTGTGTAGATGATATGTGATGTACACCATAGGCTGTAAATTACTTTAAATAGCTTATTAAGTTCAATTGTCTATATTTGATAGTGAAGAGCAAGAAAGAAAGTATAAAAAGTAAAAAGACTTCCAGGGAATTCCTAGACTTTAACAAAGTAGTGAATTAGCTGCATTGACTGACTTGGAATAAAGTCATTTTATTAACTTTTGCTGACTTTCTTCAGTTTACTGCATCTTGTTATTGAAATATGACCGTTAGAAATTTATCCTCTCTACACATCCTATTTCCCTTAAGCACAATAACAGCAAAAATGCTCTGTGTATGTCAAGTACTACATAAATGTTTCTGCAATGATTTAATTTTGATTTGTGTGTCACTCATGATTCTCCAAAGAAATAAAACCAATAGGATGTGTACATATATATGTGTGTGTATATCTGTGTGTGTGTGTGTGTGTATGTATATGTGTCTGTGTGTGTGTGTATGAAGAGAGATTTATTAAAAGGAATTGGCTTATGCAATTATGGAGGCTGACAAGTCCTAAGTATTGCAGTCAGCAAGCTGGAATCTCAGGAGTACCAATGGTAGTGCTCCAGTCTGAATTCTCATAGGCTTGAGACCCAGGAAGAGTCTGTTTCAGTTAGAGTCCAAAGACAGGAAAAAAAAACCAATGTCCCAGTTCAAAGCAGTCAGCCCGAAAGAATTCCTCTTACTTACAAGATGGTAGGCCTTTTTGTTCTATCAGGTCTTCAATTGATTGAACCCTCACCTCTAACCCCACATTAGAAAAGGCAAACTGCTTTAACTTCATCTACTGATTCAAATGTTAACGTCATCCAAAATCACTTTTGACCAAATAGCTGGGCACTCACTCTATGGTCTAGTCAAGTTGACATATAAAATTAACCATCACATATTGTTACATCAGTATTTCATATATTTTTTCCCCAACAGTTATAGTGATTGTTTTTGGGATGCAAAGGAGAAATAAATGTAATAAAGAAGACTTCAGCTTATTTGTAATACCTGATTTCTTCTGAAGAAGAAAACATGTGGACAAGGGATTTCTAAAATCTGACTTATTAATTAGTAACATTTGAGAAACATAAAAAGAAGTAAAAATTTATAATGCCAGTATTCAGCAATAAACTAAGACATTTTGATATGTTCTTTGTAATTATATATCTCTGGGTTTTTTTTTAATACTAGTAACAATTACGGACACATTTATTGAATTTTTATACTGGATGTAGCATATTGTAATAAATTTTCATGATCCTTATTAATCCTTACAATAATCATAGAAGAAAGATGCTATTACTTTTTCATTTTCTGATTTAGAATTTAGACTCAGGGTTAATAACTTTTCAAATTTCACATAATTAGTAAGTGGAACATTTGAAATTTAGTCCCCATTTCATTTTTCGAGACTAAATTCTTAATTATGTTCTACTTCTTAAATTTTGAAGCATAGTATACTATGTTTTATATTCCCTTTTATTTTTCCTGAATATGTGCATAAACATCTTATTATATAATTGCATATTCATTGTAAAATTGATTTTTAATTACTAATTTTTAACCATTTATCTTTTCCCACTTGGCATTTGGTATTATTTCTGATGCATTATTATAGGCTGTGCATTTCCTTACTGTTTATGATTTCATCTGTATTTTACCATATAGTCATGGTCAGTTTGTTACATCTTCTTTAAGCATTTGGAATAACACTAGTTTTAAATGACATTACTATTATTTTGAGTTACAACTATTTGAGATGAAGACTTTGGCTTCCTTTATACTATTATCTTCATCTTCCTTTATTTTAGTCCTTACTATAATTTAGGATTTCTGACAAGGAATATTATTGTGAATCATCAAACATTAAGACTCTATAAAAATGATTTGACATTTTTAGTTAGTTTATTGATCAATTTTACAATATTTTCTTTTAGACCTGGATCAGTGACTCACTAGATGTATTGCTTAATAGTCAAACTTCTAGTTTCCTATTGTTTATTTGATAATTGGATGAGTAGGATAGATGGAGTATATCTTAAACATACTTCTTCAATAAGAATACAAAGAATGTATATGTAGAGTTATTATGTATTCCAAATTTGTATAATTTCCCTGTTTATGTAAATAGCTTTTTTTCAAGTTATCACTTCTTGGCTCAACAAAAGTTTCTTCAAAATTCCAGAAGTATTCTTTAATTCTATTCTGGCATAATATACTTCAGAGCACAAATCTGAATTTTACCTCTCAAGTTTTTCCCCCACTTTTAGAAGGATTTTAAAATATGCATATAGGATAATTTCTATAGAAAATAATTCTCTGAGGCACACTTTCTTTGAGTCATCATGTGATTTTCTTTTTACTTTGTTCTGTGCTATTATTTTATAATTCATCTTTTGTTGTCATTCATAGATATCAGAAGAGATCTATCAAGACTATAATTTTTCAGTAGAAAAGGATTAAGCATTGACTTTCAACAACATAGAGTCTGTTCAGTTGCCTGCTAGGCTAAACCTTATCTTAATTATTAAGATGCAAGGTATGGTTTATGTGCACACACCTTTTAGTTTCTACCATGCATTTATATATAATCCTTTACTTGGTATAAATTGATATCATTTGCTATCCTAACTGAATGACTCTGACATTTTGAACTGATGAAATGCGCACACACACACACACACACACACACACACACACACACACACACAGCAACCTTTATAAACCACATCAGGCCTCATTCTGCCTTTGTTCTACCCCTAGACTTTCTTTCAGGGATGCACTGCAAGTATCTCCTATTTTTTTGTAGGCAGAGACTTTATGGTCAGTACTGCAGCAGTAAAAAGGTCTCTCTTCCTACCTAAAGATACACAGGTTTATCTAAATTCTAGTGGCATAACTTAGGGAGGCTTCTGATTTAATATTTAAATCTAGTCCTAACAGTTTTTCAAAAAAGTCAGTTTGCTTAAGACAGAGCCAATAGAATGATTGAGAGACTGAATTCTCAGGAACTTGTGAGTTATCAATCTTCATCTGTATTTTCATAGTGGGAACTTGAAGGGCGTGTGTATACATTTCATACTAATGGCTGAGTGGATTTTTAAACTTGAAATTTTAAAATTATTTTTTATTTTAATTGTGTGAACTATAATTATCAAGATCATGGCCTCCAAAGTATATTTTCTTTATTCTTATGCTCCATTATAAACTTATGGATTTTTTATTGGCAGACATATTTGTATTTATATCAGTATGTATATAGAAAATATATTGATTACTGAATGTCTCTCTGTAAATTACCCCAGTGCAATAAAAGGGGATAAAAGAGAAAATCATTTCATCTCTATGTATTACACTAAACAATAATGAATCAACAAAAACAAGGGAGTTCTTATTCAAAAACTTGTTATTGTATTTGACTGTTAAAAATTCTACAATCTTTAATATAGAATGCAACTTGCCTAAGTTTCTTTTAAATGTAATAGGACAAATCAAGAGGCACAATACAGTAAATAACTTCTTGCAAATAAAATACACTTATGTAAATTATTTTAGTTCCTATGTATTTAATGATGAAAGTTGCTTAAGAATATGTTAGTCATAGCTTGCAGATGAGGAAATTAAAATGCAAAAGAACTACAAACAGAGTTCATGGTTGCAGAATATAGTGCAAAATAAATATCAGTGTGTCACTAACCTCTCATTCTTTTGGGATTCTGATTTAGTTCAAACTATATTACAGTCTTGAGAGTGCTCTCAAATGGATTAACTCTGTAATCAGAGCTAACAGGCAAAACAAAAATACACATCGAAACTGTTGAGATATAATTATGTCGGTTTCAGTCATCCTCATTGAATTGACATCAAACGAACAAAAATCCATTGTCAGATGGTCAGGCCAGAATTAAACTCCAATGGTTTCTTTCTAAATAACGCAGCATAAGGTGATGCCAGGAGAGGCATTCACCTAGCAGAAACATGTTTGTGTGCTACATGATTAAGAATGAGTTTTAATGGCATGCCTCGAAAAAATTAAGAATGATAATATGCTGGACTCCTTGTTCTTTGGAATTTTGTGTGTCATGGTCAAATTATCTCACAATTAGAAATGAGGTCAGGTGTAGCATACTAACTTGGAATTTACTGACTCAGAGAAGTATATGTAAAGGTGGTTTGACCAATTACCAAGTGAGTTTTTGTTTAATTTATCTTGACATCTTTGTGGGGGAAAATCTTGATATACAAAGTTAATCAAGGAACACATGGATAATCCCAAGCAAGTAAAATAAGCTCCTAAAAAGATGATAGTTGCTACTCATATATACATTTTTAATAGCAGGATAATTTTGTCTAGAGTAATGAGACAGTGATTCTTTAAATACCTCTTTTGTGGCCTAAAAGAAAAGATAAAACTTTCCAATATGTCTTACTCCCTAGAGAGGAACTTAAACATTGCAAAAATATTGGTCATCCAAGGGTAGCCTTGCACAGGTATATTTCAGTGGTACTTTGTGACCTCCTTCACCTTCTGGAACACCAGATATATTCCTCTGTCAAAAAGAGGGCTTCACAATGACTGAGCCATTTATCTGTTCAGCTGTGACAAGCCTTATGTTCTAGGATATATGCAATCTAATGTGTAGTAAAAAGTTTAAGGCAGTAAAAAGTTTAGAAGCCCCATCTAGGTGAGTATTTATGACCTTCTGTGCATAGGAAATCACAGATGATTATGTACCACTTAGGTTGGCTGCTCAGAAGACCACTCTATCTAATGAAAGGTCACCCTGCTATGGTCTAAAGAAGAAGATTCACAACCCTTAGCAGCATTTTTCATACTCTTTTTCTGTATAGGTAAACTTGTGTAAAGACACCCAACAAACTACAGTGTCTATAGTTTTCTTTCTGATCTTTTTCTCTTCCTGCTCAAGTAAAGGAATAGTTAGAAACTGTGTACTCCCAAAATGCAAACACAATTTGTTAATCAAGTAAACATATTCTAATATGAGACTTAAGGGGCAATAGGAAACTTTTATTTTATTGTTTGTATGGGGACTAATATGGTTAGGATTAAATTATTATAATTTTGATAACAGTCAACATTAAAATACCAATTAAGAGAGAAGACAGAAATTACTTTAGAATGGATTACTACACCATGGTTGAAAGGAAAAAAAGCAAAGTTTGAAATGTAGGTACCCGTTCATGGGCATCAACTTATTAAACCAAGATCAAGAGCTTATGTATTAAGGTCACTTGCTGAGCTAAGATCTAAATATGTGATCATTCAAAACTAAAATAAAAGAAAAATATGTTAAGTACAGTTTCTTCTTTTACATCATTATTATCTGGATGTTAACTCCTGCAATCACTCTATCAGTTTGTATCAAAATAAATAATCAATTCTAGAATTCAATTTCCCTTTGTATTGGACTGAAGAGTCATGAGAAGTTGTTCTCATTTCAATGCTCTAACAGTAGGTATCCTAAAATGCATGAAAACTGCCAGTTTTTCCAGGCATATCATGATTCATGTAATTTTCATTTTGATCCCGGTTAAGTTAAAGGATTATTTATTATTTTGTCAGTTTTCTTACTAGTGAGATATAATATTTTATACTAGAAATGACTCTAACAGGTGTTTTATTTGTTTGCTTGTTTGTTTTTTATTGCATCAGTTTTTAAATTCACAGTGCAAAGCCAAACTCTGAATCAAAGCTTGCAATTCTAGCACTTGTTAGTACACTGAAAACAACTTCTGGCTGTGCCCAAATACCCAAGTGCTATAGAGGTTTGGTCATATTAAGTACTAGAACAAAGTGGCATACATGGATCTTTTCCTATATATTCTTTTTTTTTTTTTTTTTGGTTTTAGGAAGAACTTTTATCACTCTCTCTCCTTTTTTAATTTATGTATTGATCTTTTCTCACTTAAATTAAACTAAATTTATTTATGTTTTTGGGTAATTGGAGAACATTAGCTGTTGAACCAGCTGAAGTGATAATTGTTTTCCTGAAGTATTTATCATGTTCCCAGAAATAGAATCTCTCATTACAATAATGCCTATAATATAGAATTATCAATCTTTGTTAATTTCTGTAAGTCAGGCAACAGGTATTTTTGAACAGCTACTCTATGCCTGATTTTGTTCTAGGCAATGTGCTCTTCTGTATGTGACACTGGTCTTCCCACATACAAGAATATCAAGGGAAAACATTAAATGTGTAAAAATGATTTATAAAATAACTCCCTTATAGAAGTTAGTGCAAGATATAAGAATGCTAATCTTATTTTTATAGGTGTTATTGGCTCTCTGATGTGATGCAAAATATGCTTGCTTCATAATTTTGTTGATCTCTCAAAAGTTGGTAGATTTCCTGGCCATCAGCTTGGCTGTTATTATATTTATAGATGACATTGCTTCCCAATTCCACAGTTAAGTAAACGTTGGGGGAAAAGACTGCTTTTTTAATGTCACAGCTATCATTTTATCTAGATTATCACCTATCACATTAAATGTTGCTTGATAATGGACATTGTTGGCTGAAAAAATAATCTGTCTTCTATAATTATGAATATTAAGCAAATCTAATAGTTTGGATAACATGTTTTTTTGTTGTTTTGTTTTTTTTCTTCTTTTTTTCTGTGATATAACTACTGATCACATCTGGAAGACTTACTTTAGGGCTGGAATAAACACCTGATGCCATATATCCTGGGAGACTTTGGAAAATCAGAAACTAGTATCTTAAAAGAAAATTTATTTACTATCATATCAAGAGTTGTGAGGGGTCTGAGATTTTATACTAGTTGCAAGTTACCATATTAGCCTGACAGAGTTTTATAAATTCTGACAGAATACACAATTTCTGGATCAGATACACAGAATTTTATTACTCAACCCAGCCAGCAGCACAAATTTCATGCTCACATTCGTTCTCTTGGCCTCACCCCACCCTCAAATCACATTGGGGCAATGCACAAGCAATCCCAGGGGGATGCCACACACACAGTGAGTTTGTATCACAACTGAAGGCTTAAGAGTATTCTAGAAAATATACTCAACCATTGCCCTTAAGGGAGACATTGTCTTTACTATCCCAGCAGAGGAAAAAACCTGTTCTCTGCTCTAGAAGGCATTATTTCTGTTAGCTATATAACCATCCTTGAAAAAAGTCCAGAATAAAAGATGACAGGAGACATATAGAAACACCATGAAGAAATGATTCTCATTCAACAAATCAAAGGTTTACAAGAATTGTAGGTGAATTTTAAAATGCCAAAGATATTTGTATACATGAAGGCCGTCTAGAAAGTATCCAACTATTAAATATGAAAAATAGAGGCGTTTATGGCTGGATTTTTTCCTGGACAGCCCTCATACTTTATTGTATTTGTTATTATAGATATAAGCAATTTCTAACTGTCGTTCCAGTGATATTGATGTATATTAGTGATATTGATATACATCAATATCAAAATCATTAAATAAAAAATAAAATTATCTCAAGAAGTTAGTTCTAATGATTTTTAAGCAATTGTTAGGCAAAATGAAAATGAAACTTTAGATGTCATTATCTGTTTTTGAAAATTGCTACCTTTGTATTAGCAAACATTATTTAAAAATAACCAACTATCTCTATATATTTGAAACCATGTTTAAAAACAAGCTTGAAAAATCTGCTTTTCTTCATTCATTCCATAATGATCTAAATAGCACTTGAAAAACATTTGAATTCTAAGTGGACTCAAAGACCTTATTTCTAAATTAATTATGTTAAAGAATATTTAATTATAAAATACCAATCTTTTTGGGTAGTTTGTTCAGATGTCTTGCTCTTCTTTAATATACATATAATATAATTATTCAGAAACAATTATAATTTCACTCTTGTATATGGATCTTTTTTATCATTTCTTAAAACTATGGTTTGTGTTATTTGTCCACATCACCATGTAAAACTCAAAGTTTTTAATTGGTGGGATTGTTATCAAAAGAGAACTGATCGTTTTTCAATCCTTAGTTTATGTAACAACAGGATTGATTTAATATTTCTTTGAAGTCAACTGTAGAAAGACTAGAAAAAAATCTTAAAGCTGAACTTAAGTGGGAGAGGAAGCTCATTACATCTCAAATCAGCTTTCTTATTTGATTTTTTTTAAACTTTAAAAGACTGTTAGTCTTAATGATTATAGCAAATAAATTAATCTAACTACTATTTATTAAGTACCCTATTTTAACCTGGGCTTATATGGATTCAAAAAAAGAATCTATAGCACCCTAAAAAATGTTAAGGTCTAATTGAGCACACTTGAAACTAAAAATAAGAAAAATATGCAGGTTATTAATGGTCAATTACACAGGTTTTGAGAGAAAAGTTTGATCCTAGAAATTATCAGACATATCCCAGAGTGCAATTCCACTTTGTTTTGATTCCCATCCTCACCTCCAGAATGGGAATCAAAACAAAAAGCATCCTAGGTTTGAATGGAAGACTCAAGAATCTTATCATTTTTCAATTGTTGTCATTTCCTATTGTGGATTTGTTATCTATCTATCTATCTATCTATCTATCTATCTACCTATCTTTCTTTCTTTCTTGCTATTTATCTATCTATCTATCACATATTTACAAAATATGTTACTTTCAAATGACCTTATAGAAATGACATCATTAGAAACATTTTTGCTACAGCATTTTGTTATTGAAAAACATTAGAGTTAACTGGGAAGCAAAATTATTGTCAGTCCCTACGTACAAAGGTTATCTGGAAAAAATCCAGCCATAAATGCCTCTGTTTTTCAAATTGCATGGCTGGATACTTTCTGGATAGCCCTTGTATAGTGTCTGCTGTCTAAGAGGGAGGGGACAAAAGAAAAAGAATTCTGTTTGTTCTAATTAAATATTTCATCAACCACACTAATTATTTTCTTCCTAAGGCTTTAAATAAGAGTTTGAATTTATTGGGCAGATTTTGTTTTTGTTTTGTTTGGTTTTGTTTGTTTTGTTTCTTTAGTCCACAAACCCACATGCCTTGTACCTTGCTGTATAACTCTCTCTGAGTCTTGGCAGTTATAGATCAAGAGTCACATTCCCCATCTTCATTCTTTGAAGCAGGGAAAATACTAAGATAAGAGGGTACTAACAAAATGTCCTGGAAACACCACATATGTTTTCTTCATATCTCTTATTATTGAAGTGTGTGTCGGTTTTGTGATTGTTCAAACCAGGTATTTACAATAAAGTTTACAATAAAGAACTGGAATGGAAAGATGGCTTTTGTTTTTCCTGTCAACAAACCTTTTTATAATTCAACACCATTTCCAGTTTTTGAAACACAAATCATTTAACTATGTTTTTTTCTTTCTAGACTCTATCAAATCCACTCAAAGAAAAATAACTGTAAGACTTTCAATATGTAACTAAATCCCAATTAACTGAATTTCTAACATTTGATTAAAGGACATAGAATATATGGAGAAAAACACTGCATAGAATTTACATATATAATAATAGTATTTCAATTAATTTAATGCTTACTTCCTTGACTATTTAACCAGACCTGAGTTTTTCTCCCACTTACCACAAGCAAAGTAAATGTAACTATCAATGCTGTGTGCTATTACCTTGTCTTTTCATTTTCATTAATTTTTGATATACTTATCTATAAAATAGAGCTGGTAAAATTGTTTTGCCATGCCCACCTCATATGTTATCATGATGATCAACTCACCTTATGAGTGAAAGCCCATTAAAAAGTAAAATTACAAACCCAATACAAATATAAGATGGCATTATGCTGTTATTATTATTGTTATTATTTATTATTATGGTGAAAGTGATTTCAAATAAGTCTTTAAAATTCTTTGTAATTATTTTCAGAAATAAGCTAATTTTTAAAATTTTTTCCAGAGATTGCTGATGTTTCAATGATGATATTTTCATATTTTCTTTAAAATGAAATGAATCAGTATTTTGTCATTATAACAAAATTTACTTTTTAATAAATTGAATGAGGCTAGTATTGTTCATATACCTTGGATTTTTTTTAACCACTAGTTAATCCTGAAGAAATATTACCTCACATATGTAAAGCTGGAGAATTCCGTTGCAGAAACAGACACTGCATCCAAGTTCGGTGGAAATGTGATGGTGATGATGACTGTCTAGATGGAAGTGATGAAGACTCAGTGAATTGCTGTATGTTCTGCTTCAAGTAATATTAAATCTTTCTGACTCTTTGAGTGTGTTAACTATGAAAGCAATTTGTGAAAATCTAAATATATCTTTGATGCAAACTCAACTCAGTTTTTCTCTTTTTCTCAGTCATCTTTTCTAGAGAGGTTAAACTCTAGATTACTGCCTTTGAATGATTTTAAAGCATGGTTTGTCTCACTTTTTTATTACCATTTTGGTTGCTCCAGAAGTTCTCTCCTTTCCAATTCTGTGCTGTCAGCAATACCACACAATTATCAGAAAGATGATATAAGAGACTCCTTTGAATCTCTGAATTTAAAGATGTGGAAAATCAATTTAAACTCCCTCAAGACAGAATTACTCATACAGAAGGTCATGATCCACTCCATTGCTCCTTGGCAACTAAGCCTTGAAGAAGATCCAAGGAGACAGACATGGGTTTGAAACATGTTATTACCTAACTTGACTGGTTCAGTACGTGGTAGGAAAGACATATGGGAAAGTTAGATAAAAATTAAAGGTTTGATTTTTCTCCCCTTTAGCTTCTATTTGGTTATTTATTTGCTACAGTAGAAATGGCTTCATGTTTCTGGTAGGGATAATGAAATATCTAACACACATGGAATGAAAACATTTTGCGAATTGTATTAAATAACATTTTGAGAATACATTTAATTATTAGTCACTATGTGGTTCTGAGAGATATAAAATATATTTATATGAAGAGAGATAAATGCTGAACATACGTATCTTTGTTCTTTTGATTTAACTTAGATGCATTATTTTTTTTTAAATAATGAAAATTTTCAGGTTAAAGTGGCTGAAGTAATTGAGAGTTAATTGGCAATCTTCCAATTTTATTTTTATTTTTAAAATCAAGAATATAAAAATAAAGTTTGAAAAATCTTTTGTTAAGAATGACAAAATTGGTCCAGGCATCTATGTCATGCATCTACCTGTGCTTTGGTACAAAACTCTAAGAATATGGACTTTTAGAAAATAATTTCAAAATGTATATAAATACATGATATACAAATTGTCATTAGTACATAAATATAGCACTACTTTCTCTTAATTTCCAAACATGGACTCTGACTTCAACATTATGTACTTGTTGTTTACAACCCCATAATATCTACATTATAAAACATGAATCTACAAATAAAATATTAAAAACTAATTGGTAAAATTAGCCAAAAGTTTTGGGGTGAAAGTAACATTTTATCTTAAAGGGTTTTTTCCCTTTTACACAAATTATACATTATGTATTCTTTATTGATTAAATTAATTGCCTTATTCCTTCTGACTCCCTATGTTTATTCATGGTTTTAATGAGTGTTTCCTGTATTGAGTTTCTTATGTAATCAGAGTGCCTGTGCAGAGCACAGTATTTCATCACAATATCCAATGTATTAGTCATTTAGTTACATGTTGCCATCAGTGGAATTGTTTTCACCAGCTCACAAAGAAACTCATTTTCTATTTTTTTCTTTTTTCTTTTTTTATTGTTAAATTTAGTGGGGTAACACTGGTTAGTAAAGATTACATAGGTCCCAGGTGTACAATTCTATACTACATCATCATCTATGTAATGCATTCTGTGTTCACCACTAGAGACGGTTCTCTTTCCATCACTATGTTATGCGTATACAAGGGCACTACATTTGTACCATTAATTGTAGATTTAAATTTTCTAATCATTAATTTTTCTTATTTTTGTCATTTTTGATACCACTACTTGAGCCTACACAATGGGCTTTTCAGGGAGTCTTCTAATTCACTCATAGTCCATATGCAATTCTATCAAGAAATTCTGTCTCTTACACCTTCAAATAATTGAGTTTTCATCTTTACCTCCCTTATCTTCACTGACTTGTGTTAGGCTTCTATCTTAGATTACCTCAGGAAGTGTTCTGGTCTTATTCCTACCACTATTTCTTTCTTAATGAAAGGCCACTTTTGGCATTGCTTACAGAGAGGTATTTACATACTGAAATTTAATTTTATTATTTCAATAACTGTATAATCAACAAAATAAATTGTAAAATTTATTGACTCACATGTAAAGTACTTTGTTATTTCTCATCTTTACATTTTTATCCTTAAATATCTATCATGCATCCACTTAACCTCTTTGTTCTTATCAAGTTAAACTACAAATAGAGCGCTAAAAACTCAATTTCTCTTCTTTGTAAAATTACACTCTGTTTTTAGTTTAAGAAATTCACCATAGTTTTCTACTACCTCGATAGGAAAGACTTTTTTAAACACGAGGAAAGAAAAATCTCAATTTAGCTCAGCTGTAGGTAAACATTTCCTGTACATTCCTTTATTATGGTAATTGCCAAGCTGTAGTGCAATTATACACTTATCTGGTGTATCTAATAGATTAATACCTTCACGAGAAGACATATTAAGTTGTAACATCTTTATAGTCTGGGGAACAGGAAAATGAATATCTCTTGTACTTGTTTCAGCAGTATGGTGTCTTCTCTAAATATTGCAGTGATTCTGAGCAGTATTATTATTTTTGAGGTCCCATGGTTAATATTCCATACCTATATAATTCATTTCAGAGGATTATTTTAGATTTTAAGTGCTCATAGATTTGACCTTGAATTCTGTTAGCATTCTATTTTTCTATCCTTTAACTTCTCAACTCCAAATGGCAAAACTATGGACTATATTTGCTCCTTCTTTTTGAACTCTGATTTACATCACTGATAAAAATTGCAAAGGTCTTTGATCAAGTTTCAATGAAGTCCTTACATATAATCTTAGTACTTGAAAATGTTGACCCTCTAATATATTGCATGACTTTTATTCTAATGAGCAGTTATTCTAATTAAAGTCCCTGAAGTGAGTAGAACATGTAATTATGCTCACATGCCAGAAAAAGTGAAGCTTTTTCAATGTTTTTTTTCTTACTGTACATAAATAAAAACTTTCTAAGAAGTGATAGAACAACTTTATCACCAAAGCTAATTTAAAGAAATAGTGTTGTATAGAAACAGACTGTGAAGGCATATGAGTACATTTGCTATATAACAGCATGATAAAATGGTTATTTTTAAAATTGTAACTAAAAATAATACCAACATTTATTTTTATCATATGGAAGTGTAACTACTGGGTGCAAGAAAAAATACTTCAAAAATTGTTGAAGTTGTGAAATAAATACAGAAGAGCATGCCAATTCAGTTAGGAATTTAGCCTCTAGAATGCAGAAAAAGTAATCACAGAAGGTTAACTTTAACATTACCACCTGTTGTGCTTAAGTATTGGAGTTTTAATCCTTTGCTGTGCACAGCTTCCTGTATGAGGATTGGTCTTATCCTCAGTATATTTTTGGTTGCATGTTTGTTTATACTAGGAGAGAAAATTTATAGTGATCATTTTTGCTATTAAAATTACACAGGATCTCATATTTAGCATCAATTTTGTGTATGTTCAGTTGCAAGAAATAGTGGACAAAGCATTATAAAATTAGTCTTATTTAATATTTCAAGAAGTACATGAGTGCATATGTGATTTAAAAATTATTTTTGATGTATGTGATTAAATTATTTGATGTATACTTGTGTTTTACATTAAAATCTCATTTTAATTTTAAATATTTTTGGTAAAAATTCTGAAATTGAGTCACTTGTTTTGCTAAGGAATGAAAAAACAAAGTCAGTGATATAGTCGGTTTTAGTAAAGACATGAAAAATGAATGTATTTCATTTTACATGAAATTTAATTACTTGAGGTCTTCTCTAAAAGTGTTACATCTTAGCAGAGCCTTGAATATTAATATTTATGATAAAATATGAGACAATGAATGACAAGCTATGGCATTTAATATACTATAATAATATAGTTACTGTAACTTTTTCAAAACTGTAATTTAAAATAATCATAATTTTATCCATTTATATTATTAAAATTTATTCTCCTCTCCTTTTACCCTCCCATCCCAGTCAATCATAGCTGTCCTGAAGATCAATTTAAATGCAAGAATAACCGCTGTATTCCCAAGAGATGGCTTTGTGATGGCGCTAATGATTGCGGAAGTAATGAAGACGAATCCAATCAAACCTGTGCAGGTAAAGGTTTACTTGGATATGTACATAAATATCTTCCAAAGTTAATCTCCATTAAATACAGGTCACTGCTTGGAACTAAATTGAACTTTTCTAGTTTTGGTGATATAATTATTGGAGTAGTAAATGAATTCAAATTTTAATTCCACGAAAGCTAGATTACAAATTGTCTTTTATTTAATCTTTGGGCATGATTCTGCTTTCCAAACTAATTTGGCATTTTATCTATCCATATGGGTTGACTGGCAATACAGTACTTGGACAAGACTTGTCCCTGGTATATCTTCCTTGGCAGTGCAAGTGGAGGTTAGTTAGCATGCTGTGATACAGCCCATCTCACAAGGATGACATTATTTTTTAATCTTGAAAAAATAATTTGCGTATTTTATTTGGTTTGCTGTGTAGAATAACTCTGTAAATAGTTTCTGTTCCTGGCACATTATTTATGTGGGGTAATTTTTGTTCGTTTGTCTTTTTGTTTTATTTCCATGAAGTCCCAACACCACTAAGCCTATTTATATCTCCATATAATGTATCCCTTTATAATAAATCTTTGAATCTCTAACCAGATGCTCATTGAATGGGAATATACAGTTTGTGGTACAAATGAAAATGAAGTGCAAAAGAGGTCATTATCAGTCAGATAAGTGTTGAAAAACGGTACTGACTAGCAGCAGTCTAATGCTTCTCTTTAAACGATAAAGGAAAAGTAGTGTGTTTGATGCCTCATATTGATATGATCAATAAAAATTGTCTATTTTTTCAATTATTACACACAGAAACATTAAAACATTATCAATCACTTCACATTCTCTCTTTACCAAAATAAGCATTACTAAAAAAATTATTATAATCTATTAGTGAAAACTGTAGAGGGAGCAAGCGCATAAAAACCCCTAGGTCTAGAAGCCTGGTTTGTACTCTTGGTCTTGCCACTAGATTTTTCTTGAAAAAATTTGTACCTCTCTGCACTTCAATTTCCATGTGTATTTCTTTCAGGGCTATAAGAATATGAATGAACTAGACATTGTTTCCAAAGAGCTTTTCACCATATACTAAATAGCAACTATAAGAAGAAAACAATTAGCATTCCATAATGCACCTTATACTCATTTTTTTCCATAGTGACATATTTACTGAGTTTTCAGGGACTGGTTATTCTCTTGCTTCTTGACTAAAAGCTTTGTCAAATGTTTTAGATTGACTGGTTATCAAGATATTTTGTGTATCTTATAAGCTTGTTTTACAAAATATGTTCAAATAGAAAAAGGGCCTCTAGAGACTATGTTCTTCTGGGCTCCTGCCTTCAAGTCCATTCATTTCATAGATGGCAGCATGGGACAGGGAACTTGTCTTAACTCACATTGTTGGTAAGAGTTCAGGTGAAAATCAATCCATGAGTTCTGTCTCTAAGGCATTGCTCATTTTACCAAAATGCACTATCCTGAGGATTAGCTAGAATGTTAGGCATGACTAATTTAACTTTGTCCAGATTGCCTTTACAATTTGACTATAATTTATGATAAAGCACCTTTCAAAGCCAGCATAATTATTATTCTTTTAAAGTTATAGTTTAATTCAGAGGCTATACTTCATTAAATCCTAAAAAGATAGATCTGCTTTCACCTTAAATTTAAAGGCATTGCTGACTCAATTAATAATGCCATGTCATCTTTATTTCTATTAGACTTTTAAAATCTGCTTGTTTTTATATTATTTTTAAAGTTATAGTTTGCTTTGACTAGCCAATTATAGTTGTATAAGTGAAAATGCTACCTATAAAAGCAAATTAAAAAATTCATCCTAATTAGTAAGACTTCTATGACTCTCCAGGCCTGTAATCCACACAACTGGCTTTACCTTTCAAGTGCCACTTTAAGTGATGCCAACTGAAGAGAGCAAAAATTCAGTACTAAGTCTTCTCATCAGTATATTGATAACAGCTGTTGTGATCACAGCATACCTTAATAAGTTGAATAAAAAGAGAAAAGGAAAAATAAATATGCCTTTTAGTTTTGAAAACTAAGTATGTTTGTGCTCATGTTACAATATATTTGCAATTTGTTTTACAAAATTAAAAATTTAAAAAAATCATCACACTGGAAAAATATGACAAATTTATTGGATGATTTCTCTGGTTACATCATTTCTATACATTTCTAGATATTGTTTTATACAGGGACATGTATCCTAGGTAAAAGATTTCTCATAGGGGGATTATTTTGTAATTGAATCCACTGTCCTGTAGCCTTTAGTGTTGTGACTATTTTATATAAATGAAAATCCTACTACTTTATATAAGGGAAAGTTTTTTTCTACAAAGAAGCTAAGTTCCTGTTTTGTTCCTTCAAGAGTTCTTCCTCATAAATCTACTAATTCAATAAATATTTATCATACTGGAGACACTGGTAGAATGAGGAGAAAATACACAATACCTTTCTTTAAGAAATTAAGAATGAAGATGGGGGAAAAAGACATGTAAACAGGCCATTCTAATGCAGTATTCAAAGTATTAAATTGGACCATATGGGAGCACATAGGAAGAACAACTAAACTAATTTAGTCTTTGGCAATCTTGGAAATCTCCTAAATGAGGTGATGCCCAAGCTATGCCTTTAAGAAAAACATAAAAATAATGTATAAATAACAGTTCAAGCCATTTAATTAAGAAAAATAATCTGATTAAACCCAGCATTGGTAAGATTGTAGAAAAAAGGAATTGTCATAATGTCTTGGTGGATATGTAATTTGATTTTTCTACATTGAAAACCAGTTAAGCCAAATGTAATAAATGTGAAGTTCTGCATGCCTTCAAAGTTATTATGATTTTATTTTTTAGTTCACAGTCTAACACTCATGCACAAGGAGACATTAATAAGAATCCTGTTGCCCTAATGCTGGTAATAGTGAAAATACAGAAACAACTCAAATGCTCATTAACAGGAGAATGGGTAGATTTATTGTGTCATATTCACATAATGGAATGCTATTCATTATTAAAATGAATAAACTAGAACTCAAATAGCAACAAGATAAATTTCAAAAACAATGTTAAAACAACAAAAAATAAGTTTTAAATATAAACAATTTAATATTGTTTATATAAAGTATAAAACTACAAAACAATTCTATATTGTATTTATTTACAAATGTGTAAGAATACGATTTGATTTAAAATATGTCTGCAAATGAAAAAAATTAAGGATAGTCATTATATCTAGGAGAGGGAGAGAAACGTAATTGGAAAGATTACACAGCAGACTTCAAATATAACTATACATATCTTTTTATTTTCCTTAACTAAAGGAACAAAAATCTGTAGAAAATATATAAAACATATTAAGATTTGATATGGCTATGGGATGACAAACAGGTATTAACAATAGGATCCCCTATACTTTGCCAAGTGATAGATTTTTTTTTTACTAGAAATAAAAAAATCAATCATAATGAGGGTCAGTGAAGTGAAAAAAAGAATATGAGTTTGGAGAGTGTGCCTACAAGAGAACACAGCACATGCACAGGGCAGAAAAGAGTAAACAGTCAGAGGCTTTGTCCTTGTTCTCCCTCAACACACTGAACATATTTTTGTCTACTTATGAGGGAGATCCAGAGGCCAAAGGTGAGAAAGTTACATTCCAAATTGTATTTTCTTCGTACTAACCATGACAATTCTTGGATTCCAGCCTAGGCAATTTCAGACCAGCATTTTTCCACAGCATGGAACTCTGGTTAGATGACATGATATGTGTTCTTCTCACATCCTCCACAAATTTTGTCTAAATTGAAATTAGACAGATATAGTTGCATGAAGAAAATCTCATGTACTAAAAAATTAGATTTTTATAACATAAAGAGTGCATTTTGAAATAACATAGGTTTTGTTTGAATAAAATAATTTGATTTAAATGCAACCAAGGTAAAGATTAGGAATAACATGTTCTGCTCTCTTGCTCTCTGCTCCTCCTTATTGTTCCTGTGAAATGAGGGATTTCTCACTGCTACTTGGCTGCAGGAGAAGCATAGTTAGTGATGAGTAAGAAAATTCACATTGTGACAATGCATTTCTAATTCATTACTAAATAAACAATTACATTGTGAAGAGGCCCATTTATAGACAATGGATATTTTTAAGGCATACGATCCTTCAATAATAAACCAGTAAGTATTCCCTGGAGGAATCATTTATAACAGTTCTTCAGCCTTCAGAGCTAATGAGGTAACACCCCAATCCTTACACCATCACAATATGAGGTAGCTTCTTAGGAGTTCTTTTTTAGTCCTTTCTTTTTTTGTTTTGGGTGGTTCCCTGGCCTGGAAGCGAGCCCAGGCCGCGTGATGAGAGTGCCGAAGCCTAGCCACTACACCACCAGGGAACCCCCTTATTGTACTTTCTAATCATCACAGCTTTTTAATGAAAGAACACAGTTTGAGAAAACTTTGCTGGAATCAAACCTGAAAGACGAGGAGAGAACACAGGGGCATGAGAAGATCAAATAAAAGAATATTATGTTGGAAAGTCTAATATATTCTTACTATGAGTCAATTAGATTTAATAGAGATGAAAATAGATGATAATATGTTTACCTTTAACACAAGAAAACAAAAAAGACTAAAGAAGTAGAGTAGGTAGGGGATTAAGGAGGAAAGGAGAGATGAAAGAAAGAAGGAAAAGTGGAGAGAGCAGAAAGAAAGCGGGGAGGGAGGGAGAGGAGGAAAGGAAAGGAGGAAGGGAGGAGAAAGAGGGAAGGAGGGAAGGAGAGAGAAAGAACAGGAAAAGGAGAGAAGGACGAAAGGAAGAACTGAAAAGAAAGCTCTCAGTAAATTTGTCTTACAACTTAGAAGTTAAAAAGTGTTTACTGCCACCTGTGAAACAATACAGAAACATGTAAGAAAAAAATTTATTAATCGTCTTCATACCTCTACGGCCCCACTTGCCTGCCACCAAGTAAACTAATGCGAGCATCACCATTCTTCTGTAAGCTAATATGCATATATACATTCTTTCAGGTAGACATAATTTTATTAAAATTACCTAGGAACTTTGTTGATTGAATGTTAGAATAATTTAACAGAAAAATTTGTGTAATGGGTCAAATGAGACAGCATAGAAATATTTAATCCTACTTGAAATTTTATCATTGAAAACTTCAGAAGTATACATGTTGGGATACTTAAACTCTATTAATTGAAAATAAACAATCAATATGTAAAAAGGGAAAAACTTGACATTACATAAAATAGTTTGATTCAGAACCCTTATCCACATAAAGCAAAATATATACTGCAATAATTTTTCTGGTATTTCTAATTACAAATACCAAGAAAAGAAATATATCCAATCTAATATATCAACTCAAACCAGTATTTTTTCATTTGTTTATCTTGAGTAATATTTTAAGTATTTACTAATAATGGATACACACCTTTACATTGCAATTGCACTTTGCTTAAAATAAAGTGTATAACTTTAAAGAAATTATTTTAAAGTACCTTTGAAATTCTGATTTATAGAAACCCATTTTAGTGCATGTGGATGACTCCACTTTGAACCACTATTTTACACCAGTAAATAGTACCCAAGTTCACAGGTATTTTGATGAATCAGAAGCACATGCTTGTGATTCTGAACCCCAGGAAACAAGAGGCAGTGTATAGTCAAAATTATGTTCTCTCATCCTAGCCACAGAAACTTATACCTAATTGTCCTCCATCTGTCTAATTTTCATCTAACCCCAATAATAATATGTTTCAGTATAGCCTTCCAAATATTTTCTTTACCTTTCTCTGATCCAATAAAAAGAAAGAATGGGTAGGATACTGAAACTCATGAAGGCAGATATGCAGCTCAGAGGGACAAAAGAAAAAACAAAAGAAAATCAAACACTTAAAAACAACTATGTAACTCTGTAAGGCCTGGGGAAAGAGTTAGGGAAGCTATTTAGACTTTCATGCTTTTAGAAATTGACCTGATTGTGATAGAAAAAGGTAATAAAACTCCTTGTAGAACATAATTTTTTAATGGAAATTTTAAAACCACTGCCTTTGGCTAACATAGAAAGCAGGATTCTATGTGTGTGTTCATTGAAACTCTTAAGAGAGCCTAGAGCGAAGTTCATTAATATACCTTGATTAAAAAGCTGTACATTTTTATATAACTGTACTGAAAAGTGAGTTAGAACATCCATCTTGGAGTAAAATGTATGTTTTAGAGAATATTTTTTGCATTCTTGCTTTATACATTGGCCTATTTCGATGTCAAGAAATAAATGCATGAAAATGTTAGAATAAAAGGGTAGTTATGACCCTATGATTAGGAATGACATACAATGAGACCATTTCAGAGTTTTTCTTACATTACAGTAAAAATTTTATTGGTTTATTGGTAAACACTATGCACATTTTTTAAATAATTAAATATGGAATGGAATTTAATTCAACCAGATATTCGTAAGCATGTGCCAGGCAAAGTAAATAAATAAATAATGACTCCATAGCTTCATTTATAAAGTGTGTGATGATTACTGAATACCTTGTCACTTAGCAGCCATTTTCATTGAAAGAGGCAAAGCATATCAACTTTAGAGAAGACAAGCAAGCAGGCATTGTCAAAAATTCAATAAAAATTTACTTTTCAAGTATTGTATCTAATAGAGCAGTATAATAATTTTATGTGTAAAAAAGACATTGCATAATTTATTTGATCTCGGATGTTGTTTAAAAGGCCTCTAAATTTATTCTTTTGTACATTAATTAATCATTATAGCCAGAACATGCCAGGTGGACCAGTTTTCCTGTGGAAACGGACGCTGCATTCCCAGAGCGTGGCTGTGTGACCGGGAGGATGACTGTGGTGACCAGACAGATGAAGTGGCATCGTGTGGTAAGTCATGAGTGAACCATGGTGTTAGCAGAGACTGTATTAGATGGGAGATTCTGTCACTATATTCTCTCTTACAAGGCCATTTATTTTGTTTTGTTTATAAATACAAGTTAACAAAACAGAATATCTATTACTTTTTCTCATTGCCTTTTGGTCCTAAGTGTATCTTTTCAAGATAAATTCTGAATATATGCCACTCATGAGGCAGTCCCATATCCTCAGTTAAATAAATGGATCCAAACATAGCAGAGTTTATTAGGAAGTAGTTATTATAAGGCTAACAAGACATTCTCTAATGTTCATTATTAATCTTATGTCTGTATGATTACATTTTTCAAACAGAGTATTTCATTGAGTGACATTAGGAGCAAATGAGGACGTTTCTTGTTGGCATGCATATGCTATAGTCTTGGAGCACTAAACAATACAGGCTTAGGTTACATCACTGGTAACCCTATTTCTCTAGATACAAAATTCTGAAGGACGAATTGTTATTAGTTTATGAAATTTTGTTAATGGCAAAATTCCTAGTCATTTTCCACTGATCCTCCTACTTTTAAAACAATACAAATGTATTGTTCCATAAAGTTACAACTTTAATCACTCTCATTAATTCCTATATGTCAGTATATTTTACTATCATTTGTCTCAATAGTGAAACACAGTGAGGGAATGAACCAGATATTCTAAGACATATACGCTTTCAGGAATGGTTGAAGATTTTTAAAATTACTAGTGAAACATATATAGCAGACTAGCAGTTAACTAGCAGCCATGGAGATTGATAGGTGCCTGAAAAATGTAAGTAGACTCTGAATTAACTGGAACTTAAGCAACAGCACTCTCAAACAACTGGCAAATTCTCAAACAACCGACAAAAAAATGTTACTTATTGCTTGAGAGTGCCAGTTGCTTGAGTTTCAGTTAACGAAGAGTCTATTGTATTATGCATGCTTAGGATCTTTGTTAAAAATATAACACTATTGAGTATATATTTTAAATAATGAAACCCCATGTTATAATACTTCTAAGAGTTGGAAAATAAATCTTTTAACCTCTTAATTTAAATGTCTCTGTTTAGGGGATATATAATCTGTTTACCTATATCTTTTATTTAAGTTTTTTCTTAACACAAAACTATTAAGTCCCTGTAGACATTTGAGTTTATGTCTGAATAAAATATATGAGTAAGTCGAGTAGTAAAATTTGACAATTTAAAGAAGGCAATAACAGTGTTAGAGAAGAAAGCCTTAGAGAATCACACAGTAACAACTAATTGTACATTTTACATATGGAATTTTCGAAACCTGGCCATTAAAGGGACTTGAATAGTATATCCACTCCTATCTAGTGTCCAGACTAATTATGTGGTTCAAAAAATTGCTGGGTCTGCTTCTATGTGGCTATATTTTCTTAGAAAATTTTAATTCCTTTTCTGTTCTCAGCATCTCCATCCAGACTATACCAGAAAGGTAATAAGTACATTCAAAATATGAAATAGAGAGAAGCCCTGGAATCAGAGTCCCAATTTAGATAAGAAATGTCATAAAGACAATATAAAATGGGAAAATAATAATAAATAATGAACTTATTAGAGAACTTTGATTAGGTCTTTGATCTGCCTTAGTATTAGTAATACATCTAGAATAAGACCTTTGTCTTTATTTTAATGATGATTTATTAGAGATTTCCAGTCAAAGGTGGCAAAGGTAAACATTGTGGTTATCTCCACTCATGACCACATCAAAATTACAACTAAACTACAGAAAAACCATCATTAAGAATCACCTGAATTCTAGCTGAACAGAAGTGCTACAACTAAGGACATACAGAAGAAGCTACCTTGAGACTGGTAGGAGTGAAAGAGAGAGATACAAAACTGACTGGTGTTAGACCCACATGTGACAATTGAAAATCAGGAGGGTTATCTCAGCCATGGAGGTCTCAAGGTCTCCAGCCTGAAGGAACTGGAAGTCCCAGGTGCATACTAGGCTCCCAAGCACGGGGTTCCAGTGCCAGGAAGCGATATCCCATAATTTCTGGCTGTGAAGAACAGTAGAAATTGTGCCTGAGTGAGATGAGGGTGGCTGTATTCCCAGGTGCTCCTTTTAAAGAGCCTGTGTATGAACTTACTTGAGGACAGACTCACTTGCTCCATGCTCCAGTACTGGGGGAGCAGGGAGCAGGAACATAAGGGGAGGAACTCAACTGTTTGGCTTCAGGGTGAGGGCTGGAGGGGCAGCTTTCTCCTAGACAGAAGTGCTAGTAGAATCCATTTTGTTGTGGTGGTTGTTGTTGAGCCCAATGACCTCTGGATGTGCTGATGCAGGCAGATACCATATCTGAGTCTCTATAAACCTTGCTAACCCATTTACCCTACCCTAGTGATTTCCTGAGACTTTGTTCCACTCAAATTTCTGGCATAGCCAAGCCACTTCCATTGACTTTTTCATACAAATGGCCTGTCTTGGTTCATATTGCAGACTCTTGTAAAATCTCTTACAGGTTTACAAAACATAAATAAGCAACATCTAGCTATAGCATTTCCGAGCCACTTGCTGAATAGCCCCAACCCTGGCACTTGTGGCAGCTGACCATGGTTCAGCTTGGACTCCTGAGGCACTTCTGAACCCAGCATGGTGGCAGACATCTGTAGATTGCTTTGTGGCTCATATCAGGTTGTCCTGAACATGGATGCACAAGCATTTCTAGAAGCAGCAGAAAAATTACACTTCAGAATTTAGTAGGCTGAAGGTTCCTCACCCAACTTTATTTTTTCTTGGTCTCCAGTGGAAAGGAAGGGCCAGTGATCTTCTGTTGTCAACAGGAACACCTCAGTGAGTAGCTGCATTACTAGGAATTTACATTTCAGAGCTACACAGACACCTTCTCTGTTCCACCCATTTCATCATAGCAAAGCGACAATACAGATTCTCGATGGTGACTCTTGATATATGAATGCCGTTCTTAAATAAGTGGATATGTACATAAGGGAATTAATATTTGAGGGTCAGCTGAATAGTGATCTTTATCTATTGTTGCAGGGTTGGTCACCTTCACAGCATCTTAAAACTCCTTCCAGAAAGGCTCTGGGGACTGCTGGGAGTCTAGGGAAGGCAGCAGAATCAATGAAAGGGGTGGCTGAGAAATAGCAGGGCAGTCCAGGACATGACAGAGTCGCGCCTACTTGGGCTGCCTTCCTAGAACACGAGCCAAGGTGGAGGTAACGGAAAATCACACAGGTGGTGTAAAATTGAGTTACTCAGGAGAGACCCTGTCAGAATTGGAAAGGTCTATGAGTATATAATGATAACTTATCTTAATGAAATGAGTAAAAAATGGTTCTAGAAAGAGAACTGGGGATTAGGGAGGTTTTTGAAAACAAAACAAAACAAAACAAAACAAAGCACAGAACAAACTGTGTCCATAGGTTGGGAAGCAGCATTAGGAAAAATTTTAAAATTACCGTGTTGGTAAACCAGGCAGTTAGTAGTCTCAGTACTGTTTTCTCTTTAACTTAAAACACATGTTCCTTTCTAAGCATGTTCTCTATAGCAACATTCACTTATTTTTTACATTGTCATTTTAAATAAAAATGTATGTCAATAAAGAAGCTTGCAGTGATGTTATGGTAGGCACAATCTTACTTTTAGAGTCATAAGAATTTTATGTATTTTTTCACATAAAAACTATCCTGTGCTAAATACAAAATGACAAAAAAATATTGTAAATTATTTACTCACTGCATCATTTAAAAAAGTATTCACCCTACCTGGCAATAATCTAGAAATTAATATAGGTTTAACTAATTTTCTATTTTATTAAGCATCATTATAAAATTGAGGCTAATCATATTTATGAATAATTTTTCTCATTGAAACTGATCAAATTCCCATAGGTTTAATACTACCAGAAGACTCTGCAATCACATTTTTTTATACTTCAGCTACATGAACAATCTCTGTTGTGTTTAATAATTGCTATTTTACACTGAAAATAATATTAAAATTTAGAATTAAATATATGAGAAAGTTATGATTAGAAATGCTGCTATTAATAATTAGGGACTAAATGCACTGAAACCAAGGATCAAATTTTCACTAGCACTTGTTTACAAACCTAATTCGTTTTACTTGCATTTGCCTTTATAGCAAGTTAATTGCACATTTTAGGTTGAAATTATATGTGGGCAAACACTTAAATAATTAGTAAGGCCCTTGAGGATTCTGTCTTAATTTTTAAATAGTCTTTTAACTTTTTCAGTGATCTTCATGTGTAGAAAAGAGAATCTATAAATTGATGTTGCAAATAAGAGAGGATATGCTACAATTGTGAAGCCTGTGTTAGAAGTAGAAGTGTGTCAAGGAACTAAATGATCAATCGCACATCAAGGATATGACTAACTTTAATTGTCAATAAAAGAATGACCTGAGGAGCTTTATAATCACCTGACCATACCTCATCACAGACTTATTAATAGATTAATTAAGTATCTCTGGGGTGGGACCCAGGAATCAGTATTGTTAACACTTTGCATGTGGTATAAATGTGCACTCAAGTCTGGTAGTTGTTAACTTAAGGCAGTGGTTCTCAAACTTCAGCATGCATCAGAAATTCCTAGAGGGCTTGTTAAAAACATAACCCTGGGTCTCATTCTTAGAGTCTCTGATTCAGCAAGTCTGGCAGGGAGAGGCAAGAATTCACTTTTTTAACGAATTCACAGTTGATACTGATCTTCAGGCTACTCTTCCTGAGACTACACTTTAGGAACCATCATTTACATGTGATTTTATCTTAGATACACTTAATGACATAGTTATGCTTATATGTGTATAATAAAACTAATTCAAGATGAAAGCAATTATCCAATTTTCTGCTGATCTTCAAATTACAGCATTAAATATAAGAGCATTTCATGATTAAACAGAAAACATTTCAAATAAACTCACATTTTGCCTCTTGGACGATTTATAGTAAAAAGCAGTATAGTTGTTTATTTTTTAAAAATTAACAATCTTTTGGTTGTTCTTTCTTCCAAGTATGTGAAATTGTGAGGGCGGGACCCAAAAAAATCCTAGAATTTATTTGTAAAAAATCTTGTATTTATTCTTACATGTTTAAACTTCAGTCACCTTCACAGTACTCTTTGATGCAACAATACACCTATCAAGATGCTTTTCCACTGTTCAAAACAGTTTCTGAACTTGTCAACTTTGATGCCTTTTAGTGCTTCTGTCATTCTTTGTCTCACCTCTTCCACGTTGGCAAAACATTTTCCTTGGAGAACATTATTCAACCTGGGAAACAAACAAAAAAAATTGCTCAGGGCAAGATCAGGTGAATAAGGAGAGTGGAGCATAGGATGGAGTCATGTTTTTTGGTCAAAAACGCTGACACTCAGGGCGGTATGGGCAGGTATGTCGTCATGCTGCAGGTTGTTTGGGTGAATCACCCATCATGAAATGGGCAAACATGTTGAAAGAGTCAACCCCCCAAAACTTCACTGAAGCCAAACGCAGCCTCTCATAACAATGCCAGCTGGTAAACTGATGCAAATGGGTTCCTAGAACACTCACCTAGCTGGGGAAGCCTGTGCCACAGAGGACAAGCTTTACGGAAGATAATTCTGTTTTGGGAGGTCCCCTGTCATAATTTACATTTATTATTTCTTAAGTAAATATACCTTAATATAAATTGATAACTTAGGATTTGTTCAAAAGGTTTAACTTTAGAAAATGCCTAAAGTTTGTTAAAAGATTGAAAGACAATGCCATGGGGTATAAATACAAATTCACTAAAATTTGCAAAGTTAATTTTACTCCAATTTATGGATGTTCATTTTTAAAATATATGAAGATAGTAAAATTTTGTTTCATGTACTTATAGTCTTACTTATAATTTTACTCCACATAATTCAAGAACAAAGATTATCAGAAAAAGAATTGACAAGTATTGGACACAAATAGAAAAGAGCCTTCTAAAAAATAAATAATTTTTATTTAACTCAGTATTAATTATATTAAAGATAGTTCCAACTACATTGTTAGAAAAACAAAAATTTCTGATTGAGTATAAATTATTATTTTTTGAATTTTGTAAAAACAACTGCTTATGTGTGCAACAATTTTCATGAGGATCATTAACCCTGTGGAGTATGGCCATGGCCATGAAATACCATTATTTCCAAGCACCGCTTTCAACTGCTTTGCTACCCATTAATGACACCGTAGCAGACACAATGGCTGGTAACTTCTAATTTCTAGAAATTGATTGAACCAATTTTGAAACTCCATTATTACATCTTAATCAAAGCTTCCTCCTCCATAGGTGACAGCTAAACTTGAGGTTCTATGACCTTGGATGAAAGGGAAATGTGTTCCGTTATTTAATTCTCTCTTTCTCCTCTCTCTTCTAGCCTGAGCTCTTCAGTAAGAGGAGACAAGTAGAGATTTGCTGATCTTGACTTGTGGAGTATTCTTCCATTATATGGAATTGCTCCAAATACTAGGTCTCTCCATAAAGTGTGGGGGTACTTAAGTGTCTCCTTGTTTTAAGTATTGGATCTAAGTGAGCCAGGACTACATGTATGTGTTCACTTAACTCATTCACTCTCTCCTCTCTCCTCTTACTTTTCTCCTTTCTTCCCTTCATATCTCCTGTTAAAGTAGGTAGGCACATGCCTACCATTGCATGTGCATGTGTGCATGCACACATACACACACACATACACACATTTATTCAATGCATGGAAATTTAGAAAGAATTAGAAATATCAGCCATTTAGCCCCTCACATTAGAAATAAAAAAGCAGAAGCACTGAGGGCTGTGTGCCCAAAGTTGCAGAAGGAGTTAATAGATGTGGCAAGC